>MPVS01000827.1:0-10463 GCA_001931775.1 Fomitopsis pinicola | reverse complement strand
GGCTTCGTCTCCCTTAGACGCTGTGGCTCGAACGGAGGCGTCGATGCACCATGAGCCGGATTGTTCCTCACCGTCAGTGAGTGCGCCATCCATCATCCATCATGTTCGACCAACTCACGACTCGTGTCAGGAAACGAAAGACGGTCCTACCGCAGGCTCAGAACTTGTGGTCGCGCGGTGCTCCCGGACGATGACCGACAGTTCGCCCATTTCCGGTGTTCCTCCCGAGATATTGCAAGAGATATTCATGCAGCATCCGTGCTATGTCTCTGCGGCCGACACTACGCTTTTGGGTCGACGCAAGTGCTGTGAAAAGCACGGCTACGTGGCGTCCTGTTGGATCGTCACCTCACACGTTTGCCAGCGGTGGCGGGTGGCCGCGCTCCGGTGTCCACGCCTCTGGAGTCGTCTCTCCGTTTCCTCATACCCCGAGTGGATGTCGGAGCTTCTAGGACGTTCCGGAAAAGTCCCGTTACACATCAGGGTGCTCCCAACGGATGACGACGACGATGAAGTCAGGAATGGACACGAGCAGTCCCTGGAGCTCGTTCTCGGGCAACTCCATCGCATCTGCGACCTCTCTTGCGCTAGCCTCCGATACCTTCCTCAGCATTGTGTCAAGATGCTTGCAGGCCCTGCTCCACACTTACGGCGGTTGTTGCTCGGAGGAGAACTCGTCAAGACGCCACCACCCCCCGATGACGAGTACACATTCTGTCCCGCCATGCTCTGCGAAGAAAACGCCCCGCGACTAGAGTACCTGGAGCTGTACTTTCTCTTCCACGGAATCCGCTTCAGAGGTCCACTTTCGAGCTCATTGAAGCACCTCAAGATTAGTGTGGACACCGAAATTCGCGTGCACAATGCGCGTGAAGTGCCTCCATGGCCCAGTGCAGTCGACCTACTGGAAATGCTCAGTATGCTCTCGTCCCTTGAGACACTGGACATCGAGCAAGAAGAAGATGGTCACTTGCGTCCGTTCCCGGAAGGCAATCCCCGGCATGTGCATCTTCCGCACCTACATACGATACGAGTCTCGTGGAGCATATCCCACGGTACCATGCTGCTCAAGCACATTGATTCCCCATCCCTTATGTTCCTCGACATCACCACACCCTCTCCGTACTTCATGATCCACGAGCTGGTCGCCGCCCTGCGACATATGTTCGGCAACATACGCTCAGTTCAAACGCTCAAAATCGGAGGATTTCAGTCTTCTGATAGTGGCCCGTTGCGCATACAAGGAGACGCAGCAGGTAATCTCTCTGACAGTCAGCAGGGAAAACTGAAATTCAACATCACGGTACTCGATGGAGTCGGAGAGTACGCCCTCTGGCTTATATGCCAACACGTGCTTGACTTCCTGACGCTCCCGGCCTTTGCTCTCGATATGCGAGACATGTCATATGGGAGTTCTCTAGCCATGCTGGAGACGATGTACCAGGTCACGACGTTCACTCTGACCGGTCCACGCGTGATGGTGCACCTCCGCTCGATGATCGCACCGAAACGCGAAATCTATTCCTGGAAGCATCAGGGGTATGTGTCGCTCGATGACATAAATCCGTACGACACGGACGAAGATCCCGAGGACTACATCGACCGGTGGCCATCCCCATTCCTCCTCCCTGCGCTCGAGACCGTCGTGCTGCAAGGGGCGCTCCTGTATGATCGTGCCCATGAGCACCCCGTGGAGTACATGGTTGATGGGTTGTGCGACGTTCTCCGAGAGCGGGCCAGTGGAGGGGCCGCTATCAAGGAGTTATGCCTCAGGGATTGCCCGAATGCGGACGAAGAAGTGTTGTCTGCGTTGGAAGACGTCATGGAAGAGACCGGTGGACAGCTTACTGTTACATAGAGTCCACGCTGAGGCAACCTGGTGCATTTATGTAAGGAGCGTTTCTGTAGCACGGTTCAACTGTACCAAAGGCATATTTTGGACTCTGTGACACTAAACTACGCGGATTGGCCGGAGATGATTTGAGATTTTGATATTCGAACACTTGAGGTCCGACTTGGCCCGACTTGGCAAAAGCTACTCTACCGTGTATCGTAATCTGCATATACTTCAGCTCTATGCGGCCATGACTAGTACTGGGCCTGTCGCCACACCTCCTGTCTGCAAGTCCCCGTCATCACGGCTATCATCCCCGAGCATGGTTGTGCCAGTCAGACATGGGAGGCAACTTAGTTCGAAGTTCCTTGCAGTACCCTAGCCATAGCCTATTCGGGTTCAAGTTGTTCCAATCATTGGCCGCTCATATTAGATCTAGCTATGAACAAACAACCAAAGCAGTCAAGGCCTCAGAAGCACTCGTTGTACTCGAGAGAAGGGTCAACCGCTACGAAAACCTCCTCCGGGATAGTGTAGTAGAGCTAGTACGTCATGGCATAGTCGGAGCCAGCCAGGATAAGCACATCACCGAGGTAGCTGGGAGCCAGGGAGAAGGGGACATGCATATGACAGTGGCAAGACTCAGTTAGTGTGCTGCACAATCCTCCAGATGTCCTCGCAGTTCAGGACCATGTCGCCCGTGCGCTCGTGCGGTTCTAGCTGCATGTCCGCGAGGCCCTCGAGTGTGTGGCCAGTCGTGTATAGGCAGACCACCGCGACATGTGGGAGCCTCGCGTGCGTGGGTAATGGCGCGATGCTAAGGCCCGCGGCGGAGAGGATTGTGAACGGGTGCGTGATCAGCGTCTGCAGTGCCGCCTCGCGGAGGAACTGCGTCAAGAAGTCTTCCGCCAGAAGTTGGGCTGGAGATTGTCCGCAGCGTAGCGCACAGCTACGGCAGAGCGATGCTGTCCTTGCTCTTCACGCACGGACTGGTCTTGTGCACCGCGAACATCGAATACGCTGCCGAGCGGGGATGAGTACTTGCGGGGAACGATGAGCAGAGTGAGTGAGTCAAACACGAAGAGAACAAGTCCACAAAGATCACGTTGCGCACAGTCACCTGCCGCTGCACGTATGAGGTTTCCTGATGTTCCTCTCGCCTTGCCTCTGCCCAACATCGCACCATACCGGTCAAGGCAAGGACCTCTCGAGCAGGTGCAGTCTCCACTGGCAGTTACATACGCACCTATTCCGCCCTACTTATCCATGATGAGCCATCGGTAAATATGTATATACATGTCCTAGGAATACGCCTCTCTGAGAATGCTATGCAAATTCGTACTTATGGTGATGCATACGCTGCATCGGCAAGATGCGTTACGCGTAGAGTGCCTCCACGTGATCGTGTCCTGATTTCGAACGAACTCGATTCGGAGCATCTTCGCAGCCATCAATCCTCCGTGCCACCCTTGCTCGCTCCTTTGCACCCAACACAACGCACCATCTACAATTCTCCGAAATTACAGCTCATTGTGCGCGCACCTATCGCTGCACTGGCAGAGATGGCGCCGGCTTCGTCTCCCTTAGACGCTGTGGCTCGAACGGAGGCGTCGATGCACCATGAGCCGGATTGTTCCTCACCGTCAGTGAGTGCGCCATCCATCATCCATCATGTTCGACCAACTCACGACTCGTGTCAGGAAACGAAAGACGGTCCTACCGCAGGCTCAGAACTTGTGGTCGCGCGGTGCTCCCGGACGATGACCGACAGTTCGCCCATTTCCGGTGTTCCTCCCGAGATATTGCAAGAGATATTCATGCAGCATCCGTGCTATGTCTCTGCGGCCGACACTACGCTTTTGGGTCGACGCAAGTGCTGTGAAAAGCACGGCTACGTGGCGTCCTGTTGGATCGTCACCTCACACGTTTGCCAGCGGTGGCGGGTGGCCGCGCTCCGGTGTCCACGCCTCTGGAGTCGTCTCTCCGTTTCCTCATACCCCGAGTGGATGTCGGAGCTTCTAGGACGTTCCGGAAAAGTCCCGTTACACATCAGGGTGCTCCCAACGGATGACGACGACGATGAAGTCAGGAATGGACACGAGCAGTCCCTGGAGCTCGTTCTCGGGCAACTCCATCGCATCTGCGACCTCTCTTGCGCTAGCCTCCGATACCTTCCTCAGCATTGTGTCAAGATGCTTGCAGGCCCTGCTCCACACTTACGGCGGTTGTTGCTCGGAGGAGAACTCGTCAAGACGCCACCACCCCCCGATGACGAGTACACATTCTGTCCCGCCATGCTCTGCGAAGAAAACGCCCCGCGACTAGAGTACCTGGAGCTGTACTTTCTCTTCCACGGAATCCGCTTCAGAGGTCCACTTTCGAGCTCATTGAAGCACCTCAAGATTAGTGTGGACACCGAAATTCGCGTGCACAATGCGCGTGAAGTGCCTCCATGGCCCAGTGCAGTCGACCTACTGGAAATGCTCAGTATGCTCTCGTCCCTTGAGACACTGGACATCGAGCAAGAAGAAGATGGTCACTTGCGTCCGTTCCCGGAAGGCAATCCCCGGCATGTGCATGGCTTCGTCTCCCTTAGACGCTGTGGCTCGAACGGAGGCGTCGATGCACCATGAGCCGGATTGTTCCTCACCGTCAGTGAGTGCGCCATCCATCATCCATCATGTTCGACCAACTCACGACTCGTGTCAGGAAACGAAAGACGGTCCTACCGCAGGCTCAGAACTTGTGGTCGCGCGGTGCTCCCGGACGATGACCGACAGTTCGCCCATTTCCGGTGTTCCTCCCGAGATATTGCAAGAGATATTCATGCAGCATCCGTGCTATGTCTCTGCGGCCGACACTACGCTTTTGGGTCGACGCAAGTGCTGTGAAAAGCACGGCTACGTGGCGTCCTGTTGGATCGTCACCTCACACGTTTGCCAGCGGTGGCGGGTGGCCGCGCTCCGGTGTCCACGCCTCTGGAGTCGTCTCTCCGTTTCCTCATACCCCGAGTGGATGTCGGAGCTTCTAGGACGTTCCGGAAAAGTCCCGTTACACATCAGGGTGCTCCCAACGGATGACGACGACGATGAAGTCAGGAATGGACACGAGCAGTCCCTGGAGCTCGTTCTCGGGCAACTCCATCGCATCTGCGACCTCTCTTGCGCTAGCCTCCGATACCTTCCTCAGCATTGTGTCAAGATGCTTGCAGGCCCTGCTCCACACTTACGGCGGTTGTTGCTCGGAGGAGAACTCGTCAAGACGCCACCACCCCCCGATGACGAGTACACATTCTGTCCCGCCATGCTCTGCGAAGAAAACGCCCCGCGACTAGAGTACCTGGAGCTGTACTTTCTCTTCCACGGAATCCGCTTCAGAGGTCCACTTTCGAGCTCATTGAAGCACCTCAAGATTAGTGTGGACACCGAAATTCGCGTGCACAATGCGCGTGAAGTGCCTCCATGGCCCAGTGCAGTCGACCTACTGGAAATGCTCAGTATGCTCTCGTCCCTTGAGACACTGGACATCGAGCAAGAAGAAGATGGTCACTTGCGTCCGTTCCCGGAAGGCAATCCCCGGCATGTGCACCTTCCGCACCTACATACGATACGAGTCTCGTGGAGCACATCCCACGGTACCATGCTGCTCAAGCACATTGATTCCCCATCCCTTATGTTCCTCGACATCACCACACCCTCTCCGTACTTCAGGATCGACGAGGTCGACGCCCTGCGACATATGTTCGGCAACATACGCTCAGTTCAAACGCTCAAAATCGGAGGATTTCAGTCTTCTGATAGTGACCCGTTGCGCATACAAGGAGACGCAGCAAGTAATCTCTCTGACAGTCAGCAGGGAAACCTGAAATTCAACATCACGGTACTCGATGGAGTCGGACAGTACTCCCTCTGGCTTATATGCCAACACGTGCTTGACCTCCTGACGCTCCCAGCCTTCGCTCTCGATATGCAAGATATACTGTATGAAAGTTCTCTAGCCATGCTGGAGACAATGTACCAGGTCACGACGTTCACTCTGACCGGTCCGTACGTGATGTACCACGTCGACTCGATGATCTCACCGAAAAGCGCGTCATTTATCCCGAAGTATGAGGGGTATGTGTCGTTCGTGGACCAAAATCCGGCAGACGACTCAGACGACGATTCCGAGGACTACATCGACCAGTGGCCATCCCCTTTCCTCCTCCCGGCGCTCGAGACCCTCGTGCTGCAAGGGGCGCTCCTGTATGATGATCGTGCCTACGGGATCCCCGTGGAGAACTCTGTTGATAGACTGTGCGTCGCTCTCCGAGAGCGGGCCAGTGGAGGGGCCGCTGTGAAGGAGTTATGCCTCAGGGATTGCCCGAACGCGGACGCAGCGGTGTTGTCTGCGTTGAAAGACGTCATGGAAGAGACCGGTGGACGGCTCACTGTTATGTAGGGTCCACGCTGAGGCAACCTCTTGTATCTAAGGGGCGTTTCTGTAGCATGGTGCAACTGTAACAAAGGCATATTTTAACGCAATGATCGTGTCGTGCTGCCCACTCGGACGCTCGGAAGAGTACTATGTAAGTACCACGTGCACTTTGGTACCACTACTGTAATTAACACCAAGTAGCGCCCGTGTAGCGGCCGCCGTCGGTAATATTCGTCATTATTCCCAGCCCGAGAGCGACGGCGCAGGCGTACGCACGCTCTCTGTCGTCTACCACCATGTCCTTCGTCCGTGCAGCTACCTCTGCTCGCGCAGCCGTACGGTCCACGCGCATTACATCCTCACGAACCGCTAGCTGACTCGCCATGCCATTTGCAGCGTTTCAACCAGGTTGCCGCAGGCGCGCGCCGCTACGCGAGCACGGAGCCGAGCTCACAAAAGTCGTCCAACCTCTCACTCTATCTCGGGGGTGCAGGTGCGGCTTGACGGTCCGAGTTGCGGTGCATGGCTCATGGACATCTCTAGGTCTTGCCGGCATCGCGGGCTACATCTACCTGACCCAGTTCAGCACGAAGAGCACGGCGACCCCCGCGGCCGGCGCGAGCAAGTCGTACACGCCCGCGACGAACACGACGTCGCCGCTGGACCCGTCCAAATTCATCGACCTGCCGCTCAAGTCGGTCCAGCCGTACAACCACAACTGTGCGATCTACAGCTTCGGCCTGCCGGAGGGTCAGGCGGCACTCCTGCCCGTCGCGTCGTGCGTCTACCTCGAGGCGAGCGAGAACCACGCGAATGCGCTCCGCGATGACAAAGGCAAGCCTGTCCACCGCCCGTATACGCCCATCAGCCCGAACGACTACCCTGGCGAGGTCCAGTTCCTCATCAAGCGCTATGACGGTGGCAAGATGAGCCAGTACATCCACAGCCTGAAGCCCGGCGAGCCGATCGCGATCAAGGGCCCGCTGCCCAAAATCAAGTACGAGAGTGAGTCGTGCTCTGGGTACTTATTTGTGCGAGCCGTTGACGCCGCCGCGTGCAGTCAACAAGTGGGATGAGGTCGGCATGATCGCGGGCGGAAGCGGCATGTGAGTGTTCCGGGCACTGCTTCTCGAGATTGGCCGTGGGCCGACGCCATGTGCGTGCACGCGACAGCACGCCCATGTACCAGATCCTCAATTACGCGCTCTCGGACCCCAGCAACAAGACGAAGTTCACGCTCATCTTCGCAAACGTGGAGGAGCGCGACATCCTGCTGAAGAACGAGTTTGATGCGTTGAAGAAGGCGCACCCGGACAAGCTCAACCTGATCTACACGTTGGACAAGCCAAGCGACGGCTGGAAGGGATACAAGGGTTACGTAAACAAGGAGATGATTCAGCAGCACGTTGGGCCGGCAAACTTGGCCGACAAGGTCAAGGTCTTCATCTGCGGTATGTGCATCTCTCGTATGGAGAGGTCAAGCTCGCTGATGCGTTTCGGGGTTGAACAGGTCCCCCGGGGCAAGTCAGCGCCATCGCAGGGAAGAAGGACGGTATGAAGCAGGGCCCGCTTGGTGGTATCCTCAAGGAGCTTGGGTACACGGAGGACCAGGTAGGCAATGCGTGGAGTTGCACGTCTGCACTGAAGACTAACTGCGCTGCAGGTATTCAAGTTCTGAGCGAGTGCGATAAGTATGGATTACAGTGCTGCTATGTTGTGTAACTCTGTTATCAATCGCGTATAACACTTGCATCGGAGTGCGTCGCTCGACCGATGCCACGTGATCGCGTTGTTCGGGGGAGAGCGGCTTGCCCGGGCGTTGGAACCTGGAAGCTGGCATCGGAGGGCGGGTGAGTGTATCGCATCCGAATCGTCCTGCCCCATCCAACTGCCCCCGACTCCCACCACGAGTTGCTGAGACAGATCAGGCGATGACGCAACCGTGGCCTCCTACTTAAACGCGAGCTAGCTTAGCGGTTCACCCACTCCATCTAATAGCGCATTTTCCCTCGGCATCCTTACTTCACCTGTACGTTTGTTCGAAGATTGTCTTCATTTCGACACTGACTCCTGTCCAAGAATTCCGTCCACGACAATCTACATGTACTCAGACTCCCCCGTCTCTGCGGTTCCGCTTGAACTCATTCAAGAGATCTTCTTGCGCCACCGCAACCTCTTTCACGAGCCGTTACACGCTGTCCCGGCTGTCAGCAAGGACAGCAGGTCCATAAACTTCGTTCCAGGATATGGGTGGATCGCTGTGTCGCACGTCTGCCGCCGATGGCGAGCGGCCGCCATCTGCTGTCCTCCGCTATGGACACAACTCTCTGTGACGCGCAGCGCGGAGTGGACGTCGGAAGTCCTCGCGCGGTCGTGCGGCATGCCCCTCCGCGTCACTGCCTCCCTCGGCTTGAACTCGGGCGAAAAGGTTGATGCGCTCCGAGCAGTCCTAACCGATCTTGTCCGCATTCAATCCCTCCAGCTCTCCGGCCATGTCGATGCTGAGGTTGTCGCGCTGCTCTCAAATCCCGCCCCTAGCCTAGAACACCTCATCCTCGACCACATCACGCTCCCCACCCCAGCGGATCCGAACTTGAAGCACTCCGACGACGCACTCATCAACTTCCCATATTTTCTCCACCATGACCTCACGCCGCGCCTTACCCGCCTCGAGCTGGATGCGTTCCAGCCCCGCCTCCGCGGTCCCTGCACGAGCGCGCTGAAGCACGTCGTCTTCCGCNTGCACGAGCGCGCTGAAGCACGTCGTCTTCCGCCACCGCGCCGCGGGCACGCTCCTCGGGAGGCCGTACACCAGCCCATGCCTCCACCGCGTCCTCGCAGCACTGCAGCACATGCCCGCCCTCGAGTCCCTCGCGTTCGAGCGCGAGGCGCATGCGGTGCTCGACCTTGCTGCGGAGGCAGAGCTTGCGGGGGGCCTCCCGGATGTCGTCCTCCCCCGCCTGCGTGCTCTCCGCGTCCATGCGACAGCAGAGGAGTGTGTCGCTTTCCTAGACTGCGCCACGCTTCCTGCTCTTGAGAAGTTCACTCTGACGTGTGCAAGGAGCAGCACGGAGTACCCCCCGACGCTCGCGCCCGCCCTCGCGCGCACCGCCCAGGCCCTCCCGGCGACGCACGCCCTGAGCATATCGCGCTTCACGGGCAGCGGGTTCCACCGCTATATGCGCTTCACGGGCCGCGCTCCTGCGTCCGCGTCTGCAGTACCTTTCGGCGGGCCCACGTTCGACGTGATGCTCGATCGCGGGTACGGCCGCGAGAACGTGATCCCGCTCCTCGCTGGTTGTCTCCCGCTCCAGAGCGTGCGCGAACTGCAGGTGGAGAGCCGAGCGGAGCCTGAGGAGGCGGCGTGGCGGACCGTGCTGGGCGCCATGCCGAACCTCGAGAGCGTCGCCGTCGTGGGGCAGCTGGCGAGGCAAAGGCTCCCGGAGTTACATGCTTGCGTTGAGGCTGTCTTGGGTGCGGAGGAAGCCCGCAAGGAGGCATCAGCTCGACGCCGCATCCCAGAAGTTTCCTGTTGCTCATCTAAGTCTGGATACGCATGAAGATTGTCAGTGACGATCATGACGTTGCGATGAACTCACGAATTGACATCTACTCTACTATGCTTTCAACCCACTTGTATCACACCCTCTGATCACGGACACGTAGTAACATCGCCCAGTATGAAGCATATCAACAGCTAGTCATACGCATGACTGCCTTACTGTACGCCCGCGTAATACCATGATTGCCCTTCCGCTGTTCCCAGTAGTTGCACCGAGTATGGAGGGCTAGCACGTCAAGCACATCGAACAGGTTGATACGTATAATAAGTACAACAGGCGCAATACACGGATGATCTACTAGCATAATTCTGATTTACTTCGGTTTTGCCAGTAACATACCATACTACACAATCGCTTCGCAAGTTGGCGCAGGCGACATAGACAAACTACAGATACACGAAGCCGCACGTCGAAACCATCACATATAGTACAAGGGCCACGCACGCTCGAAACTCACCGGTCCTCCATGAACGCTGCCCAATCACCCGTCTCGCGCACCCGTTTCAGAGGGGCCCCGTCCTCGCCCAACTCCTCTGTCGTCCACATCCGTCCCTTGCTGCCCAAGGCGCTCTGTAGCGCGGCCAGCAACGCCTTGTTTGCGTTCCACGGGCGCTGGACGTGCAGCTCATGCAGCCCCGCACCCGTGACGC
>MPVS01000821.1:0-13045 GCA_001931775.1 Fomitopsis pinicola | reverse complement strand
ACGGAATCATTTGTCGGTGGGACCCGACTAGTGGTACACACCTTCCAATGTAGGGAAGCCTTTCATATGGGGCAAATCCATTGCAGCAACGACTGAAATGGCCTCCAGGGCTTCTTTGTGCCGGGCTGTGTAGCTTGACCTACTAGCATCTGCATCAGACAAGACATACTTATCCCTACCGAGCTATGCGAGATTGTCCCCGGGCAGCTCTACAGGAAGAAGTAGTAGTTAGGAACACAGAGGAGTGATACATGCAGTGTGACACAATGTGAGGAATACCGGAAAACAGTTCCTGAGCGCCACTGTTCTGCGCTGATTACCATGGAAGCGGGTATCAGACTCTGGAAGGGGCATGCACTTCCATAGAGCTGCGACTGCCTCTACTGTCGGATGAGTCTGGGCTGCCGGTTGACCGCGGAGCCGAAGCTTGCATGAGGTCCGCAGCGATGGCACCGTTACGCAAGCAGTTTCGCGGTATGGCATGCGCCGCCCACTATGATACATGGTCCCGAGTCCTGACAAGCCCGGTACTAGGGTTGCAGTGTGACAAAGGTGGCAGTGGAGCCAACACAGTGGTACACCCAATGCACGGATGTCTGTTGCTACAGCCCCGCTTGTTTGCAGACTGGGTGTGTGCTCGGAACGGAGGGCCACGATCAAAGCCTCACTCGAGAGTGGCAGTCTTTTAGTGACTTGCAGGCCACACGAGGGCCCGGGCACTACGGGAGTCCAGTAGTCACAAACATTTTTTTACTGAGGCGAGCAATTACTGACCGGGACCGACCACCCATTCTGCTGCTCGAGATCACACGCTGGCAGTGGTCACTGCGATGGCCGGCAGTTGCCTAGCAGATTCGCAGTTGCTGCCTGGGACTGACCACCCATTCTGAGTGGATGGTCTATAGGTATGTCTTCAATTTTGTGCCTCCTTCGGTTGACCGGTAGCCGGCTTCTAGCCTCGTGTCAATGTCATGCAGCTAGCGACCCAAAATCCACTTGCCGGCATAAGTGTCCCAGGCCATATATCCGCTGTCTCGGCAACCAACGTGGCACATCTAATTCAAGAAAAGTTGGTCTGCGCACAGGGCCCCGGAGACATGCGAATTGTACATTACTTTTGCCCGGAATTTTTGTCCTGTCATCTCTCGCTTGCGATGCCTGACAATATCTTGGCACCGTTCTAGGGTGGCAATCGAGGCACCGTGTTTTGTGTTTGAAAGTGGCCTGTGGCCGGGAGGACATAGTGTGGGACGGTATCGTTGGCATGATTGCCATCACGATCAATAGCTATATGTGTACATTCGTGTACGGAGACTTACACACTATACGAAAGCTATTATTCGGACATACGGCTGGAATTTCCGTATGCATTCGATGCATGCCTTGTAAGCCCTGGCGTAATTGGTGGTTCCCAACGAACTTGCAGAAAGGCGGAGTATCACACCCGGCACATTGGTCCCAATGGCGAATCTTCTACGCTGTCTCGGTGCACCAGAATGCACAGTTTTATGGGTTATTACACGTACCTGTCTCGCCGAACACGGTGTCGAGAGTCTGATCCACCGGGACAAGTGTCCCGAGCAATTCGAGGCTCGGACGCAGTCTTCGTCTGCGGCCCTGTGGACGTTCGCTGTCCCCAAATTCTCGGTGATCCGAGGCCGAGTCGCCCATACTTCGTTGCTCTATCCATCATGTACGGCATGGGGCTTGAAGTGTCGAGGGTACCATGTCGATGATTTCATGCACGCGTCGCGATTTGTCGAGCTTCGGCTCGATGCTCGCAACGCCAGGCACGCGCTCGTCTAAGAGTGCAGGGTCTCCGGCCAAGGGTCGCACGACGCGCGCCAGGGTCATCAGCGCGGCTCGGCAACGGAGTTTGCACGCACAGACCATCCGCGCTGGCAGCCCGCCGACGAAGTGGTACGATCCCGTCTGCACGCGAACGAGGGCCCGGCGTATAAAGCACAGGGACGAGCGAGGAGCAACAGCAGGGCTTGTCCCGCCACCTGCTCCTCGTCCTGTGGTCCCATGGTGCGGGTGCTGTTTACGTAGAGGCGAGTCTTCTGTTGTCGTAGGGCCGGTCTCATTCTTCTGTACGGTTAGGATAGCGCAACGAGACTTACCAGCACACCGCCGTACGCTGGGATGGACAAGTCAATGTATGGTGTCACCGCAACCGCGAAGCTCACTGTCATTCGACGGGCGAGGTAAGTATCTTCTATTTGTGCCACGTATGACGACGACTTACCGGCTGCTTTGCAGACGACGATAACGGACACAGTCGCATCTTTGAAAACGCGCCGCCCTCGTCGAATGCCTTGCCTGAGCGGTGACGCACGTTGCCGTACACGCTGAGACGTCGGGGGGTCATATTTCCGGGGGAGGAGGTTACCGTTCCCGCGCATCCCTTGTTGCTAGCCACGCGTTGACTGACTTGAACCTTACAGATGCCGCAACAGCGACCCCATCTCGGTCGTTTACCATAGACTTACCGGGGCCGGAGCATGCTGCGCAACGGCACGCACGCAGTGCGCAGAGACACGGTTCGCTGGCTTCCAGGGTGTTGATTGATGGAGCACGGCAAGCTCACACCGAACGACGACACCACGAGCCGAGAGACCGGTGCCCTGTGCAGTGCCGCCGCACTCCTCGACGACGTGTGCCTGCTCGAAGTTTCGCTCATCACCCTCGTCGCACGCCGTCTCCTCGTCATGTGCGTCGGCCAAACCGCGGGACGAGGCTGACTTCTCTCCACTCGCGCTGGCGTCATGCACTGCGCCGCGCCGCGCCGCAGCCGCCTTCGTCTCGTCTGCGGTAGATGTTGCTGCTCCGTGGCTGTAGCGAGCGACCGTCTTCGTCGCAGTTGCAACAGCGCTCTCTCTCGTAGCGGCGAGTTGAGCGCACGCCCACGCGTTGGACTGGATGTCAGCCACGCGCCCGAGTAATAGAGAACCGTTGTACGTACATGTTACTGAGGCTTCGCCCCGCGGGAGCAGTGTTGCCCGTGTCGTCACCATTGGCGGCCGTCGAAGCCCCCCCGTTCGTGTGCGCGAGACGGCGGATGCAGGTCGTCGTGAGGCACGTACCGTCCGCGCGCACGCCAAGGCGGTGAGCAGCTTGCGCAGGTGTGGGGAGTGCTGGCAGTGATCAGGATTATCGACGCCCGCTGTTTTGCATAGCCCTTCTGGACGGCGCGCATGGCGTATCGTCGCACGTGGCACGCAGAGTCGCCGGGGCAGCAAGTTGCGCGGGCGGATTTGTGCATGCCGTGGGTGGTGACCTCGCCGCGCTGTAGGCTGGTCTGGGCATCGGCGGCGCACCCGGGTGTTGCGGCCAATCAACGTGCGGATCTGAGCCTTGTCACGCGAGAGACGAGGGCCGTCTGCCAGTAAAGGCGGCGCTGCGCGTATCTCTGGCTTCAGCGGTCGCGAAGACTGGCCCGTCACGCACCAGTGAGTGGGTCCAACCCGGCCAATGCAGTTGGCGTGAAGGGTATAGCGCGCGCGCGGCGACATAGTAGGTAGCTTGCACGAATCCAGTATGTTGTGGCGAGAATCAGGTTGCCGGGCTGTGCTACACTGTGTTTAGCCACATACAATCAATTCACTGCATGATACATACGTTCCGTACACGATAGAATGGACACTGCGCGGGGATGGCTCGAGTGTGTTGAGATGGACGGGTTGTGGGCATGCAACGTCGAGCAGGGTGTGAGTATAGGGCGCGGTTTCACGCTCATCGCGCGCGGAAGCATCGTATGTGGACGTGACGACGTGCATACAGCGCAACAGGGATGCGGTGCATGCATGAGCACGGCGTGTAGGAGGGAAGGGACGGCCGCAGGAGCGATGGGTGTGCGCTGTTGTGGGGCAAGGAGCAGAGACTCACCTGGGTGCTCCCCCTCGGACACACGTAGGGCGCGGGCGCGGTGAGATGGTGCACGGCCGTTTGCCGCCTGCCGGACGCGAGCGTGTTGCCGGCGGTGGACTGCGAGGAGGGAACGTCATGTGGAACGGACGAACAGAGACGAGCAGTGAGCGAACGCGGGAGAAAAGTCCGGGAGCGGCGAGGCGGCGGGAGGAGCGAGCCAAGGGGATGCATGCACGACGGGAGAGCACGCGATCGACGCCAGAGCGCTGTCATCGAACGGTCCCCTTCGATCGTCGTCGTGGTGAGCAGCAGTCGGGCAAGGGACAGAGACAGGTCGTCCAGCGTCACGTGGTCACAGCACTGTCGTCATCACACCGGGCGTCGAACCGCAGCGACGCCGCTGTGGCCATGGACTCTTGGACTCTGGTCTGTACGCTGTCCTCCGTCTGGGCAGTTGAGCTTGATGACGTCGGCGGCAAGGTCGCGCAACGAGGCATGGCGGGGAGCAGACAAGTCGATGCGCGACTGTCAGGGACTCGGAGCGCCGTGTCCATGTATGTACAGCATCTTACCTATGCTAGCTCCTCGACGCCCGTCCTCTCCACATCTGCACCATGGTACTGGTTATCCGGAACGTTGAACAGACCCTTCTACGCGGCATCCGCAGCTCGTTAGAAGTCACCGAGGTCGACACATCCGACCTCCTGGACGCCTCTTTGCTAGTGTGAAAACTGAGTATACTGCTGGTGATGGAGCCGGAGCGCACAAGGGTTTTGCGCTTCCCGTAGCATTGCGTGGAGCGCGAGCGGACCTCGTCGCGGAGTGTCCTCTGCGTACGCCTGGCGGAGCGAGGATCCGACCCCGGCACCCGTGCGCAGGCCTACGAAAACCTTCAACAGATATTTCTGCTAAACGAACGGAGGAAATACACCTTCGACATGCATAAGCTCGCCCTTGCTCTTTTCCTTGATTACGGAATCTTGGTTACCCAGGCCGTGGATCTGCAGTCCTCACAGCGTGCCCACCGACGCCAGTCCGCACCAGCCACGCTGATAGCGCTGCTGCGCGACGAAGCGTCGGAGGTGAACCAACGCGCGATATTCGACGCGTTCCAGGGAGAGGCTCGTGTGCCAGCGGGTGATGTCGATGTCGATAATCTGGCTGTGCAGGCATGGGCAGCTCGCCAGGCCGCGTTGCGCTTGTCGTCCACTCAAAGAGAAGGCATTCCTTGCATCGACACGAGCGCTATCCCGACCGAGGTGAGCTTGACCCGTTGTGTCATTCGGACCCCTGACTTATGGGGGACAGCACGTCACATGGCTAGCGAAGTTCACGAGGATTTCGTGGCGCCTCCACCAAATGAAGCCTACATCGACGAAGAACGACGTCGCCGACCAGTTCCAGTGCGAGAGTAGCGATGAGAAGGCGACGCTAGAGGTGCAACAGACGCGCTTCAAGACACGTTTGAGAACATCACCCACCCAAGTACCCTGCTCTGTTCCTCTCACGATGCATGCATGCTGAGGCACGCCTTGTAGACTTTACAAGTACGTTACCGTGCACAGCAAGGGTCCGAAAAGATAGCACGCGGGCGTACTATGGAGGCCAAGGGAAAGTCGGCGCGCATATCGATCGATGCGGCCATCGACCCAACAGCAGATATCCTGAGCGTCGTCACCATTGGCAAGGACGACCCCACTGCTGCCGAGGAAGAGCGCGACAGGATCGTGCTAGCCGTGTTGCAACAGAAGATGTCTTTCTTCGACCAGCGCATCGTCCAGCGCATCTTCTCCTCGTCTCTTCCCGCGTCTCCCGATGGGCGCAGTCCTCCAGGCGAGGATATCTATATCTCTGGGCGCAGACTGAACGACTCACAGGCTAGCGCGGTCCATCGCATCGTCTCCGAGGGCCACCGAGACGAGGTCTTGCTGGTGCAGGGGCCTCCGGGCACCGGAAAGACAACGGTCATTGCCGCCGCTGTTGTCAGACTGATGGCCGAGGCGCGGGGTGACAAACGGGGTATATGGCTGGTGTCGCAGTCGAACGTGGCAGTCAAGCACCTCGCCGAGAAGCTCGCTGACGTGGACTTCCTCGACTTCAAGATCCTGGTTTCTGAGGATTTCTATTTCGAATGGTAGACCTCTAGTCTTACCTCCCTGACAGTGTATACTCACTGAACTGTAGGCACGAGCACCACTACAAGGAAATCGAGCAGAATGTGATCCGCTCTGACTGGATTTCTGGCGACGCCACGAGCCTGCTGCTGGGGTCGAGAGTCGTCCTCTGCACCGTCAGTATGCTGGCGACGCCCCGCCTGATATCTGCCGGCTTCACCGAACTTGTCCCCGTCAAAACGGTCATCGTGGACGAAGCCAGTCAGATTGAACTTGGCAATTACTTGCCTTTGTTAGCTCGTTTTGGCAGAGGAATCTTCGTCGGAGACGACGTGGTGCGTGTGGCACTGATGAGTGACTGTCCGCGCACAAGTGGGGAGATAGAGCGAGTTCCACTGCAGAGAACACGCTCGCCCTTCTCCCCAACTGCAGGCTGCACCCGCGCCTTTGCGTGTTTCTTCGCACGGGCGCTTATTGCTCGCAACCACAGGCAAGGCTCTCAATACTGAAGTTATCTCCGAAAGCCTCTTTGCGCGCAGCATTCTCTACGAAACCGCACATTCTCACGTCTGCGCAGAGTTTGCGTTCGCCGTTCGGGGCGAAGTCACATTCCGCGCGATGCACGAAGGTGCGTGCCCATCTCACGTCGCCTCCTTCCTATGCTCAGCACCTCTCGGACAGAGTCTCGGCATCCGCTGTATCCCACAACATCTACTCTAGCATCTGTGAGGTCAGTAAGCCGTGTACGGACTTCTCGCATTGCCGTCGCCGCGCCCGGCACCTCAACTCCGGTCTCTCGCGCCGTCCACTGCGCTGCCACCCCTTGACGCCGATGTGCTTGCGATGATGCAGCGCGCGCAGATCCCATGTCCACGCGAGGCATGGGACTTCCCGCCGGACCTGATGGCACAGAAACCGGGTGCGGTGTTCGAGCTCCGCGACAATGTGAAGCTGCTGCATGTCGTTGAGCCGGAGGGCATGAGCTTCAAGTTCGACGGGCATGTCTGAATTGAGTGGCAGACGTGGAAGATGCACATTGGTGCATGCGCCGTGGCCGCTTGTGATACGCTGCTGTCGCTGAGCGAGGATAGGCAGACAGCAAATCACAGCATCCGTCGTAGACCATGTCGTCAACTCCAGATGCAGGCTCCCTGACCGCAGCAGTCAGAAGCCTTTGTCTGCACTTGGGCCGCCCATGCACTCGGACTTGTGCGCTTGGCATGCAAGAACAGTCGTCAGCCGGCAGGCAGATCGAGCGTCCATCGAACATGCTTACCAATAAGGTGGGTGTGCGCTTTCTGTTGATGACCGCGAAGGGCTTCCGACGACTCCTCTCTTGCCCAACCAATTCGGCATCCGCCAAATGAGTCTGTCTCTGCATCTCTGACCGTAGCTGCATCCCTCGGTGTGGCCCGGATTCGCCGTGAGGATGTCGTCTCCCGGATGCAGAGAAGCCCTTCATGCCGTTCACTTAACTCTGGCACAGGGTGACAGTGAGCAGTCAAGTACCAGTCATGACTTCTGTGTATTGCCTGAGTGGAACAGGACAACCAGCAGTTGGTCGACGTGAGGTGGACAGGCACGAGTTGTTTCGCCGACCGATGCTATGCAACTGTTACTCGGGAGACAACTCAACTTGAGGAGTAGTACATGCTTACCACCTATGCATGTCCGGGGATTGATTTGCGGTGCATTTGCTGAACCTGCAAGTTGACCTTCCCAGACCGTTCCCGGACACGTGGTCGTCCAACACTCCTTATCCGCTCTTCGCCGACTGCCTGAAGATGCCGTGTCACTATTCATACAAGTAGGCCGGACAAAATTTGAGGTGGCGTAAATTCGGAACTGTCTCGTGGCGCACGTCACAAACCATTTCAAGTTGCTTCCATACTATCTCCGACACTCCGGCGATGCATGATTCTGTCAAGGCCTGGCAGGAGAACATGTCTTGGGACCCTTGACGGCAGTGACTCGGAGTTGTCACCGGAATATTCGCTTAGTGGAATGAATGTTGTCGCACTGCCACCCGGCTTGCATTTCACGGAATCATTTGTCAGTGGGACCCAACTAGTGGTATACACCTTCCAATGTAGCGAAGCCTTCCATATGGGGAAAATCCATTGCAGCAACGACTGAAATGGCCTCCAGGGCTTCTTTGTTCCGGGCTGTGTAGCTTGACCTACTAGCATCTGCATCAGACGAGACATACTTATCCCTACCGAGCTATGCGAGATTGTCCCCGGGCAGCTCTACAGGAAGAAGTAGTAGTTAGGAACACAGAGGAGTGATACATGCAGTGTGACACAACGTGAGGAATACCGGCAAGCAGTTCCTGAGCGCCACTGTTCTGCACTGACTACCACGGAAGCGGGTATCAGACTCTGGAAGGGGCATGCACTTCCATAGAGCTGTGACTGCCTCTACTGTCGGATGAGTTTGGGCTGCCAGTTGGCCGCGGAGCTGAAGCTTGCATGAGGTCCGCAGCGAGGGCACCATTACGCAAGCAGTTTCGCGGTATGGCATGCGCCGCCCACTATGATTGTACCAGGGCTCAGGGCTGCTAGCGCCATGATCCCAACGTCACACTGTTTCCGCCGTCACCTCGGTTGTGTCACCATGTGGGTTGGCACGGATGTCCATTGCAGCGTTGCTACGGCCCCACTTGTTTGCAGACTGGGTGCGTGCTCAGAACGGAGGGCCACGATCGAAGCCTCGCTCGAGAGTGGTAGTCTTTTAGTGACTTGCAGGCCACACGAGGGCACTACGGGAGTCCAGTAGTCACAAACATTTTTTATCGAGGCGAGCAATTACTGACCGGAACCGACCACCCATTCTGCTGCTCGAGGTCACACTGGCACGCTGGCAGTGGTCACTGCGATGGCCGGCAGTTGCCTAGCAGATTCGCAGTTGCTGCCCGGGACTGACCACCCATTCTGAGTGGATGATCTATAGGTATGTCTTCAATTTTGTGCCTCCTTCGGTTGACCGGTAGCCGGCTTCTAGCCTCGTGTCAATGTCATGCAGCTAGCGACACAAAATCCACTTGCCGGCATAAGCATCCCAGGCCATATATCCGCTCTCTCGGCAACCAATGCGGCACATCTAATTCAAGAAAAGTTGGTCTGCGCACAGGGCCCCGGAGACATGTGAATTGTACAATACTTTTGCCCGGAATTTTTGTCTTGTCATCTCTCGCTTGCGATGCCTGACAATATCTCGCTGCCGTTCTAGGGCCCTCAGGCTAGGCAATCGAGGTACCGTGTTTTGTGTTTTGCAAGTGGCCTGTGGCCGGGGGGACATAGTGTGGGACGGTATTGTTGGCATGATTGCCATCTATATGTGTACATTCGTGTACGGAGACTTACACGCTATACGAAAGCTACTATTCGGGCATACAGCTCGAATTTCCGTACCCATTCAATGCATGCCTTGTAAGCCCTTGCGAAATTGGTGGTTCCCAACGAACTTGCAGAAAGGCGGAGTTTCACACCAGGCACATTGGTCCCAATAGCACATGGCAAATCTTCTTCGCTGTCTCGGTGCGATAGAATGCACAGTTTTTATAGGTTATTACACGTACCTGTCTCGCCGAACGCGGTGTCGAGAGTCTGATCCACCGGGACAAGTGTCCCAAGCAAATCGAGGCTCGGACGCAGTCTTCGTCTGCGGCCCTGTGGACGTCACGGTCAGTATTGGCAGGGACCCAAGACAGCCTATCGCATATGGCGCGACAGGAGGAGGATTCCGAGCGATGCGGCCCCTCCCCCGAGTCGTACTTACGTCGTGCCGCGCACTGTTTTTCCACGCCGCCTTGATCGTACATCTGTGAGCTGTGCGATTGGAATGCACGATCGCGGCGGCAAGTGTGCACTCATGCACCCGAAGCTGTAATCCCAGCTGTGATTACCCCTGCAACGATGTGCCCGGTGTTTGCCCATCCTATCGAGAGGAGCCGGACCACGTCATCAAACGACAGACGCAACTTGGTATCCTCACGGTCGCGAGAGTAAGGGTCTGCAGTCAAATCCGGGTCTAAGCATTCCTATTGAATGTACGACGCTACACCACCAAGAGCACGAACGACGAGCGCAGGGAAAACTCACCGAACGGCGGCTGCGCAGTCGCATACGGGACGACGAGCACCGCTGTCCCCAAATTCTCGGTGATCCGAGGCCGAGTCGCCCATACTTCGTTGCTCTATCCATCATGTACGGCATGGGGCTTGAAGTATTGAGGGTCGGAGTGTTGTACCATGTCGACGACCTCATGCGCGGGACGCGATTTGTCGAGCTTCGGCTCGATGCTCGCACCGCCAGGCACGCGCTCGTCTAAGAGTGCAGGGTCTCCGGCCAAGGGTCGCNTTCGGCTCGATGCTCGCACCGCCAGGCACGCGCTCGTCTAAGAGTGCAGGGTCTCCGGCCAAGGGTCGCACGACGCGCGCCAGGGTCATCAGCGCGGCTCGGCAACGGAGTTTGCACGCACGGACCATCCGCGCTGGCAGCCCCGCCGACGAAGTGGTACGATCCCGTCTGCACGCGAACGAGGGCCCGGTGTATAAAGGACAGGGACGAGCGAGGAGCAACAGCAGGGCTTGTCCCGCCACCTGCTCCTCGTCCCGTGGTCCCATGGCGCGGGTGCTGTTTACGTAGAGGTGAGTCTTCTGTTGTCGTAGGGCCGGTCTCATTCTTCTGTAGGATTAGGATAGCGCAACGAGACTTACCAGCACACCGCCGTACGTTGAGTTGGACAAGTCAATGTATGGTGTCATCGCAACCGCGAAGCTCACTGTCATTCGACGGGCGAGGTAAGTATTGTCTATTTGTGCCGCGTATGACGACGACTTACCGGCCGCTTTGCAGACGACGACAACAGACACGTCTTTGGAAACGCGCCGCCCTTGTCGAATGCCTTGCCTGAGTGGTGACGCACGTTGCCGTACACGCCGAGACGTCGGGAGGTCGCAATTCCAGGGGAGGAGGTTACCGTTCCCGCGCATCCCTTGTTGCTAGCCACGCGTTGACTGACTTGAACCTTACAGATGCCGCAACAGCGCCCACATCTCGGTCGTTTACCATAGACTTACCGGGGCCGGAGCATGCTGCGCAACGGCACGCACGCAGTGCGCAGAGACACGGTTCCCTGGCTTCCAGGGTGTTGATTGATGGAGCACGGCAAGCTCACACCGAACGACGACACCACGAGCCGAGAGACCGGTGCCCTGTGCAGTGCCGCCGCGCTCCGCGACGACATCCGCCTGCTCGAAGTCTCGCTCATCACCCTCGTCGCGCGCCGTCTCCTCGTCATGTGCGTCGGCCAAACCGCGGGACGAGGCTGACTTCTCTCCACTCGCGCTGGCGTCATGCACGGCGCCGCGCCGCGCCACGGCCGCCTTCGTCTCGTCTGCGGTGGATGTTGCTGCTCCGTGGCTGTAGCGAGCGACCGTCTTCGTCGCAGTTGCAACAGCGCGCTCTCTCTCGTAGCGGCGAGTTGAGCGCACGGATTTGTGCACGTCCACGTGTTGGCCTGGATGTCAGCCACGCGCCGGAGTGATAGAGAACCGTTGTACGTACATGTTACTGAGGCTTCGCCCCGTGGGAGCAGTGTTACCCATGTCGTCAACAGTGGCAGCCGTCGAAGCCCCGCGGTTCGCCCGCCCGAGACGGCAGGAGCAGGTCGTCGTGAGGCACGTACCGTCCGCGCGCATGCCAAGGCGGTGCACAGATTGCGTGGGTGTGGGGTGTGGTGGTAGTGATCAGGGGATCGACCCCGCTGTTTTGCATAGCCCGATGCGCGCATGGCGCATCATTGCACGTGGCACGCAGAGTTGCCGGGGCAGCGACTTGCGCGGGCGAATTTGTGCATGCCGTGGGCGGCGACTGCGCCGCGCTGTAGGCTGGTCTGGTCATCGGCGGTGCGCCCGGGTGTTGCGGCCAACCGACGTGCGGATCCGAGCTTTGTCCCATGAGAGACGAGGGCCATCCGGTAGAGGCAGCGCCGCGCGTGCCTCTGTCTTCGGCGGCCGTCAAGGCTACGCCTCGCCGCTGCCTTGTAATACATTCGAGCCAGCCGATGCACACCTCGTCGAGAAGCGTATGCCGTGCGCCCTCGCTCGGTGGTAGGTAGCTTGCGTGAGTCCGGAAGGTGGTGGTGACGATGAGGTTGTCGAGCTATACTGTACGTTGTTTAGGTATGCACGACCTGTATGTAGCAGAGGAGAAGAAATGAAATGCTGCGTGCGTGCGGCTTGTGCATGCTTACATCGACGTGTTGTGTCCACGCGAGGAGACGTACTCTCGTCCATGAAAACTACACACAACTTTGCACGGGGGGCGCGCACACGTACGTCCTATGTACGTCCGACCGCGGTGTGCACGCACGCAGGGCGCAAGGGGCAGCCGGAGTATGCGTATAGCACCACCCACGAGCACGGCGCACGACCATATGTGCACGCCGTGGGTGTGCGGGGAGGATAGGACGGCCGCGGGAGCAAAGGGTGTGCGCATTCGTCAAGACAGGAGCAGAGACTCACCTAGGTGCTCCCCCTCGGACACGCGTAGGGCGCGGGCGCGGTGAGATGGTGCACGGCTGTTTGCCGCCTGCCGGACGCGAGCGTGTTGCCGGCGGTGGACTGCGAGGAGGGAACGTCATGTGAGACGGAGGAACAGAGACGAGCAGTGAGCGAACGCGGGAGAGAAGTCCGGGAGCGGCGAGGCGGCGGGAGGAGCGAGCCAAGGGGATGCATGCACGACGGGAGAGCACGCAATCGACGCCAGAGCGCTGTCATCGAACGGTCCCCTTCGATCGTCGTCGTGGTGAGCAGCAATCGGGCAAGGGACAGAGACAGGTCGTCCAGCGTCACGTGGTCACAGCACTGTCGTCATCACACCGGGCGTCGAATCGCAGCGACGCCGCTGTGGCCATGGACTCTGGAACTCTGGTCTATACGCTGTCCTCCGTCTGGGCAGTCGAGCTTGATGACGTCGGCGGCAAAGTCGAGCAACGAGGCATGGCGGGGAGCAGACAAGTCGATGCGCGACTGTCAGGGACTCGGAGCGCCGTGT
>MPVS01000820.1:0-10428 GCA_001931775.1 Fomitopsis pinicola | reverse complement strand
AGAAAATGCTGCTGTGTGACACGTTCTTGGTGCGACGGCCGGCTCCTCGAAGAGAACGCATGTGTGTCAGAATCGGTGTACTCCTGCCCAGATAGTTTGACGATTATGATTCATGTGCTGCGTATGGAACACACAGCGGTGAAGCGTATGTTATCAAACAGCGACACTCACTAAACTCGGTGACTGATGCAGCATGAACATCGCAGACACTGGGTATCCCTTTCTAGGTGGCAACGTCCCTGTTTCTGCATATGTGCAAATGAAACCCCATTGCTTCAAGGCCAAGGATCGTTCTGTACCATAGAATTATGTACCGGCAGCAGCTAGCTGTACTGGTCTGTCCGATCTCGAATGAAGGCAACTACCAAGATTAGTGCCTCAAAACGATGAGATGCGGTCTTCAATTTCCTCAATACTTGATACAGGACTTCCGAGCGACAGTACTCACAACGTCTGACGTCGCCGCCCGTCCTCTCTCGACATCGCCCCCGTGCATGTATTCAATGATTCTTGCACTAGTCAGATGGCACGCCCATCGTCCACTGAAGCAGCAGTCGGAGGACCAGACACCTTCGAGCGCACAGGATGCCAAACTTGACCAGTGTGATAGATATGCGTGAGTACAGTCGTGGACATGGAGTTGATCCAGCCTGTGCGCTTGACGACGGAATAACGGAGTGACAGGCCTACCTGACCTGACAGGGTGTCACCGAGGATACTCCCCAATCCAGACATCGCGCTCCAGACTAAGCACGCTGGCGGGAACCGCGCTCCACGACGCGTCACTCTCAACCTGGACCTGGTGAACTGGCGTCGAATACTTGAGCGCAACATACGTGAACGGGGGCTGACCTTCCACCTTACTCAACACATATAGACTCACCACTCCACGATGACAACTGGACGCCTCGCCCATGTCAGAGACATCGATTTTGACACCATTCCAATGTCATCAACAGGCACTGGCTGGTGTGTTCGCAGGTCGTCGGCGCGTACCTCTGACGGACCCATCCTCCAGGGCTCGATAGATGGACGTGACGCGCGGTTTTACTTGGCCTGTGACCATCATAGCGGGGCCGGCGGAATGGATCGTTCGGAGGCTCGCAGCTAGCGGCGGGCATTCAGCAAGGTAATAAACTGGGGCCTCAGGCCTCGGGGCTCGCGAGAGCAAAGCCTTGCAGCCAAGTGAGACTGCACGAGACGAGGGGGAAAAGAAGAAGGGGATCAGACGATAAGCGAAGGAGCGAGCGGTAGGGTTCTTGGTGGCTGCGGTGACGAAACGGAGGGTGTCCCCACATGGGCCCCAGGGCCCCCAGCCTCAGCCACCCAGCATCGCCCGCTGCCGAGCACCCCGTTCTCCCATCAGCACACTCGCTCGACCGACCAGCCAGCCTCCGCATAACCTTCCTCGTCGCAGTCTGGCGTGCGCCCGCCCCTCCCCTTGCCATCCAACTACATCCACCAGCGCCGACCACCTCGCCTAGCGAGTGACGTACCTTCTTCCATGGCACGCGCTCTGGCGCTCTACGCCGCGGTGGCGTCTGCGGGCCTCCTACGCTCAACCGCGTCCGCGTACTCCTGGCAGTTCACCAGCACGCCCCAGCAATGCCAAAACCTGACGCTGTCCCTCAGCGGCTCGGGGAAGGCACCGTATTCCATCCTCGTCATCCCGTTTGGCCCGTCGCCCTTACCGAACAATACCGAGGTTCGGAGGATATTCAGCACGCAGTTCAACGGGACGTCGGCGACGTTCCGGCTTCCTTATCCGGCAGATTCGCAGTTCGTCGCTGTGGTGAGTGTTCCTCCACTTTTCCACTTTTCCATATCCTTGGATCTCGGGCCGAATCGAGGGTGGCTGGCGGTACGGTAGGGCACGGACATGGCGGATAAGCAGGTCTGAGTACTGCGAAACATTGAGGAACAATACGTCGTATCGCGGCAAATGCTCATATATACTGTCCTCTCATATTTCTGCAGCTATGGCGAAACTCTGCTGTGCAACTCGTACCGCTTGTCCTCCGCCCTACGCAGGTACCTACACAAAGAGTGCTGCCACCTACGCACGAGGACCGCACGAGGCTGTCGATCATCATCTGCCGTAATCGAAGAAGGGGCTCCATTCGCACCTTCGGGACACTGTCCGCTCCGCCCTCAGAGAGAGGAATCAATCGCTCATGAATGCGTCTTACAGGTGAGCGACAGCTCGGGCTTTGGCTCCGGCGGCACGAGCGTCGCTGCAACCGTGCAGAGCAGCAGTGACTCGAGCTGCTTCAACGCGTCCGCGGAAGTCCAGCCCGACTTCTCATTCAGTATCGTACCCTCAAATCAGATCGTGGAGTGCTCGCCGACGCGGATATGGTGGGACCCGTCGCTAGTGCAAGGGTACGTCGCCTCACGCGTGTAGCTCCGCCCTGCCCCGCTCATGTTTCCTAGTACACCCACCTTCCAGGGCATCATCCCTGGCGGGGAATCATTCTCTGTCCCCGAGTCCAACTTCTCGACGGTCGCCGAGCAGGGCTACGGCTTCACATGGACACCCTCCCTGCGCATCGGGACGACGGTCATCATCACAGGCGGGGACGACCGCGGGCCCGGAACCGCGGGGAGCGGCCTCTACATCGTCTCGCAGGGGTCCACCCAGGACTGCCTCACCTCCGACTCGCCGAGTTCGACCCCGGGCAGCCCCGCCGGGGGCAGTTATCCAACCAGCACGAACGGTTTAGGCTCCAGTAGTAGCACGTCCAGCAGGTAAGCCTCGTCGCCGACTGTCCCTCTATCTGGGATACTCACGTGACCCTATTTCAGCCACAGCAACGTCGGCGCGATTGTCGGCGGCGTCATTGGCGGTGTGTGCGGCTTCCTCGCTGCCCTCGCGCTCGTCGGCCTCCTGATGTGGCGCNTATTTCCGTGCCGCTGCTTCTTGCCGATATCCTAATCGCCCCGCCCTTTCAACCTTCGTGTTCTGCTTGCAATCCTACAATTTTCTTCACTTGTACGCGGTCGTACCGGAGGAGTCATACCGGAGGAAGGCATCGTTTCGTTGCACAGACTATGTGACCCACCCTCTTTTCTGCTACGTACCCCGACCCGTCTTCTTGGCTTATAACTGATTTGTGTTCAGTCTCTACCGTGGACATATGCTACCCGCTTGCTTAGCCCCATGTATTGCTAACACAACACAATCTGACAGTTGTACTCGGCACGCATGCTACATACCACTTGCGATATAGATGTGCCAGATGCCTGTCGCAGACTTGCGTGCCGTATGTGGTCCGAGTTCTCCCCGGCCGCCTATGGGTGTGCATGGGACTGCCTGGTCATATTAAGTGGTATCGCAAGATGTTTGCGCAAGCTGGCTGGCAGCCCGACCTCGCTGAAGTGCGCTCCTCGGGTGCGTGTCATGTGCATAGTCAGCGAGATTGGAAGCGTACGAAACTTGCTGCAGATGCAGAACACCCAGGAGCCCTGCAATATTGCCAAGCCGCGAGAAACGCTAGCGCTGAGTGAACTGGAAGTCCTTTGAATGTTCAATCATCCTATCTTGTCCGTGCGGTTACCGGCTTACTAGCATAGTCCGAGATTGAAGGCCCCACGCCACGGGCTTCAGCCACTTCACTTCTCGCGTTGCTACTTACTCAACGTCCTCATCCTAGTATTCGTTGCTGAAAGTTATTCTGAAGGCTCGTTGATTACACCTACGCAATTTCGATGCTGAAAGAAGTATGCGGTCACGATGACCCAACTGATACAATACATGCAAGAATCAAGAAGAGGTGATACAAACCGACATGAGGGACGCGATAAGCCACTAAATATCAAGGACATGACGTATAATGCGAGGAAGACAGCGGAGCGACGTACGAAGCGCGTACATAGATTACGAGGCTCGCTTCTTACCCTTCGCTTTGCGCGACCCCGGGGCATCTTCGGGGCCATGCTGGCTGAGCGTCCTTGGACGTTTCGGTGAATGAGACGTGCCGGCGCCGCCCTCCTCCTCCTCGTCTTCGGGCGTGCGACTCCGCTTGGCTACCCTAGCACCGTGCAGAGAGGGGCCTGCAGCGGCAGGACGACTCGAAGATTGGCTCTGCGACGTGCCCGAACGATTTCGGGGGACTGGAGGGGGACCCATACTGCGCACTTTGCTCCTGGCAGAGCCCCGCAACTCCTCCGTGGACTTGTTCCGCAACCGTAGATCATAGCCGGAAGGATGCATCTGCGCAGGCTCGCTCCCATTGGATACAGAGGAAGGGTTGCTCGATGGGGGACTCTCGTGGCTGCCCGACGCGTGAGACATCGTAATAGACGTCTGGCGAGCACCCCGCGGTCCCGTCGTTCCTTGAGGGGCAAGTTTTCGTGCCGGGGCCTTCCCCTTCCCCTTCGCGTTGGCGCCGCCGCCCTCTGCAGGTACATCTTGCTTCTCGACATCGGATTCGGAGTCAGTCTCGTCTTCATCCTCATCACGCGGCACTGCGGCGTCGGCGGAGGGACGATGAGAAGCCTCTTGGGAAGCGGAAGTCCATGTGAGGGTGCCTTTCGTGCGAGCCTTTCCAGAGCCTGCTTGTCCCAGGATGCTATCGGGCTGCGTCTCGGGCAGGATCCATGGGATGGCCGGATCCTTTTTCTGAGGCCACTCTTCAGGCTTTGCAAGTGCCTTATTAAAGAGCCGCAAAACATCCGCGTGCGTCATCCATGGCTCCGCGAGGTCGACGCGTTTATAGTTCGTTTTGCAGAGCGCTCGGAAGTCCTCCAAGAGCGTTGAGAGTGGTGCGTTTCCATCGACGTTGATGACTACGAATGGTTCGGAAAGCCATGCTTCCTTGTTGCATTGGCAATCAACCATCCTCGCTCCATCGAAGAGTGCATGCCAGGTTCCTTTCTTGAACCTGTCGAAAAAACATTCGTACGTCGTGTGCCGCAGGACTATCCATACCAGTAGCCAGAAGAATGACTCCAGATCATGGCGGGCTTCGTGGGTGACTGTCGAATCATTCGAGTGGACCTCGGCAGCCATGAAATGTAATGTGCCCTGCCAGATAGCCGTTAGCGAACATGCTGCGTTGTCATTTCAAGTTCATACCGTGCGTTGTTTTTGCTCGCCAGCCATCTTCGCCACGCGTTCGTCTTTCGATTCCAAAGCTGGGCTACGCGGCGGAGGCGTCTTTGGAGTATCGACCGCCACCTCTGCCTTCTTCTGTACTGGTACCACCGCACCCGCTTTCTTCTTCGCCTGTATCAGTTTGTGATACTCGTCCGCAGCATACTGAACCCAGTCCGCGAGGTCTGGTGATAGGTCGGCGGCTTTCAGAAACCGCATCCAGCTCGACGCATAGTCGAAGTCGTGTAGAAAGCCGCCCGTCGAGCCGTCCGGCTTCTTCACGATCATGACGTTGCCGCGACTGACATCCCGATGTATCATCCCGGCTTTGTACGCTTCTTCGTGACCTACAGGGCAATGCGGTATGAGTATCACGCCGAGAACACGAAAGCCGACACACGTACCCATGATAGCGTCCCGAAGCGCAGTGACCATCTCGAACGTCGAGTCGAAATCGGTGATAGGCTTCCCAAGCGACTTGAGCACGAGCCGGACGTGGCCCCGGTCGTACTCAGGGCCGGCAGTAGTACGACAGCTGGCAGAGACGGTTCGATGGCCAAAGACACTGGCCGCGGGGAACCTGAACTTGTTGATCTCGTCCTCGTCCAGATCGTCCACCGACCCCGCAAAAGGCTTCCCGTCCATAATACTGACGGCATGGCCATCTCGGAACAGCTTCTTCGTCTCGCGCAAGCCGAGGTCGTCGCCGTGTGCAAAGTCGGCGATGTGGGTAAGGGAGAGCGCGACATTCTCTGCGGCTGCTTCGTGCATATCCTCATAGTTGCGAAGCTCTGATGGTCGGATGAACTGCCGCCAAGCGTCCTTGATAACCACCGGCCCTCCGACCGTCTTCTTCCCCGTCTCGTCGAGCTCGACCGCCTCCCAGATTGTGGTCGCGCGCGAAAACAAGCCGGGGTTGACGAAGATCAGCTTGTATGCGAGATACTGCCTCTTTTTGTTCTCGTCGTCGATCAGGGTGATGCGACGAACCGCCTTCTGGATCTCCGCCGTGTGCTTGTACAGGGGATCGTGCTTCAAGGCAAAGGCGCGCACGAGAGCGCGATCCGCGGACGTACCAAGCACGCTTGTCGGGTCGTCTCCGAGAAACCGGCATGCTTTGTCGATAGGATGCAGGAAGCGCCACATGAAGTCGTAGAGAATGTTGGGATACAGGATGTAGTCGAACGTCGGCGAGCACACGGCACCGGCATGGTCAAAGCGGAAGATACGCGCCTTGTGCCCATAGAGGCCGATGGTGAATGCGTAGAGGCATCCCTGCGCAAGCATGATGTTGCGTGCGCTGTTCGCCAGCTGAATGAGCGTCTCCTCGTGTTTCAACGTGTGTCTTCTCATCGGATCGTCTCCAGCGACAGCTTTGACCTCGAATATGAAGGCGACGTTACGCCAGCGTTCCTTAGGCGCTAGATGCTGAAGCTTAGGGATCGAGGCGACGATATCAGGCTTCGTCTCGTAGGTTTCGCCGTCGCACATATGAGCAAAAGGGAATTTCATCACTTTGTTGGCGTGATTCACGAAGGACGGTTGCTTGCTGCGCGGGAATTTTTCGACAAGCTTCTTCAGCCCCGCAATCTACGGTGTGGTCCAACGGTGCTCAGTAGTATGGACGTGGTGCCGTCATAAACGACTGACGTACCAGCGGTTCATACATCCTCGGCTCCTGGCCAGACTCTGCAGGAACCTCACCGGGGAACCGGTCAACAGGGCACTTGGTACGCGGGCGAGAGGTCGAGGGCGCGAATTCGTGAAGGAACTTGTCGATGTCGTCTGTCGGTTCCACAATGCGATTGAAGATTTGCGTGGTCCATGCTACCACGGACTTCTCGCTTCGCTGGCGGGTGTCGGCAAGATTGGACGGCTTCTGTACTACTTCCTTTCGAGGAGAGACCTTGTCAGACATCTCGTCTGTGTCGACGGAATGAGAAGCGGTTTGAGAGCAGTCGTGGTACGAGGTGGGGAGGCGGCGGCGACGAGACCGCAACGCGTGTGCCTTTGAGCGGCGAGCCATGTTGGATTCGGAGTACAAATATCTCCGAAAACGGTATCCGTGGTTCTTGGCTGTGCGGCAAAATCCGCGGCATGCGCTAGTGAGCGGCGTGAACCGATAAAGAACACGTTGTGATGACACTCACTGCGGGTATTTCGTACCTGCCTGTGTACTCAAAGAAGCTGCGCTTGAAAGTAGTGCGGGTGACACGCTCCTACTGAGCAGTACAACTCGCAAAATTGCTCAACGTCACAGCGAGGACGAGGAGGAAATGCAGGGAGCGCCCAAACTCGCCGCCAACGAGGAGCCCACGTGCCAACCCCTCCTGCCATATCGGGCTGGCATCAGAGCGCCTAGATCAATGTGCCACTATTGTCGCCCCCATTTGGCAGTCCCCTTATTCAAGCCCTTGTATTGTGTCGCTCGGCTGTCGCGAGAAGAAGCGTAGAGCATGCGGTACACATTAGACCCTCATCACTGCCTCAGCCTGAAATATAGATTATCCAGCCGACTGTACTACTTCCAGGCTAGCTGTTTTCACTGCGAGCAGTGCTGAATGTCATCGGTGAGTGTAGCTTGCTTACATTGCTAGTAATTTGCTACGCTGGGATGCCAGTGGCGGTATGACTACAATATGAATGTGAGGGATTCGTACTGGACTGTTCTCAGTCGTAGACATGGCAGAATACGCCAAGCCCTTGCTTCGGCTGGGGCAGTGCCAGGCGTATTATTGAGCATGCGCGCGGCCGTACTCATGCCGCATGGGTTCTGAGAACATCGTTTGCTCAGCTAGTCCCAGACAAGCCTTCCCCGGACGGATTCCCTTTCAAGGTGGCTAGGAGATCCTGGTCTGGGACCGTTGCTCAACTAGCCTATGAGATGTCGTAGTCTGGGCATTTATTAGTACCATCATTTGTATGCCAACTCCTCGACTGTGTACTCTCCACAATGCCATACCTCCGCCATACTTAACAGTGTCAGTGTCATCGACCGCCTCGTGTGGGACTGAACGGGAGGCCACGAGCCCTGATGAACGCTAGTGGTAACTTGTTACTTGCGTGACGGGTTAGCACATACGACCTACCACTGCAATGACCTCCGACTCAGTCGATCCTACACCGCCCGGCGTGCCTGGATCAAATAGTAGACAACAAGGCTCATTGACCCCCACAGCCCACTGTTGAAGCGTCGCGGCAATGCATTCACAGGGCGTAGCTAGTACGGCCGGGTGCCTCTTGCGCGTGATGCGCTACCAACGACGTCATTCCGACACCATATGGAGGTCCGCTTCGGCGTGCGACTACCAAGTTCAACCACAGCGCCGCCGTAGGACAACTTGAAGTACTGGGCGCTTTCAGGTTCTCAGGCTGCCAGTTTGAGACTGTGACACAGAGGGGCTCACTACGAATAGAGGCCTCCATCTGTGTCGCAGGCTGGGGTCTCATGTACCCATCAGCATATCTTTCTTTGGCCCCCGGGGGGAAACTTGAAGTGAATGTAACGCGTCGAAGTTCAAGAAGTTGGTGGCCGGGCACTGCAAGTGGGCGCCAACGGCCACCTCTCTGCGCGAAGGTGCTGCAGGAGCTAGTACGCATTCCTCTGGAGAGCTATACTCCAGAAAAGTTGATATTACCATGTAGTCGCACCCAATGCACATTGGTATGAATTTACTGTTGATTTAGATGCATGTCTTCACACACATAAGTGCGATTCACAAAACTTTGACGAAAAATAGAGTTGCCACTTGCGAGCGGAATGTACATGTTTTCGCCTGGGTTCACCCCCTAGCTGAGATATGCTCGCTGCGCTCGCAATTAAGTATACACGGTTTGTGCCAGCGACGACCGCAAGACGCGATGTGGTGCTGTACGGTGGCCCGCCCATGTATTGCTGCCTCGGGCTGCATTGCGTCTGAATCATGTGGCCGAACTTCGGCCGCAGCCGGAGGCCTGGAGTGGCTGAAGATTCAACGTACAGATCCGATCAGGCAACATTGGTCCAAACCTTCAACAAGGCTTCACTTGCCACCTCCCAGCCTCCCAACCGAGCGACCAACATCCATATAAACTCCATAAATAACCACAGTGCATGGCAACTCTTCCCTTACCAAGCGACGAAATCGATGCGGATGGAGGATGGCAGTGGGACGAAGAGTCGGAGGACGCCGACATCGAGGCCGAGGCAGAAGAGATGGCTCGCCGCTTGCAGGAGCAACTACGAGCAGATATCGAACGCGCGCAGGCGGAAGCAAGAGCACAGGCGGCTCAAATCAACCAAGAAGCGAGCCAGACCCTGCATCAAACCAGTAATACACCCCCACAGACCCTCACAGGCCAAACGGACGAGGTTGCATCGCTGCAAGAGCTTGCACAAGCAAAGGTGGCGGGAACTAAGCAGCAGAGGAGGAGCACTGCGGCCATTCTCACCATGAAAGCCATCATCGCCTCGGCGGAGAAGAATTCATTGGTGCGCTCTACATTGGCTTCTTCCGTCCTCCCCCGGGATAGAGGCAATCAGAACGTACTTGACGTTTTTAACCAATGCATCTCTTGCAAAAGAGTCACGAAGAGTGTAGCCAGAGACCTGAGTGAGGCTGTTATCTTGCTTGCCAAGTCTGAAGCCCTCTTCGCCTCTCTGCGGAACTCGGACGCACCCGCCATTCAGCTTGACAAGGGGAAGCGCCGATGGGACGCTGCAGACGGTCCTGGAGCTCACAACGCACCCGCCCAGGAGCCTCCCACGAAACGCCTGGCCCTGGAGCAACCCGACCTGCGCCGTCAAGTCTCCGAAGCTGTCAGAGCAGTCACCGAGGCGCTCTCTCCCGGGTCCCTTGCCTCCAACCCGACTCCGATCATCCACCCTCACCTCATCGCTTCTATCCATCTCCAGCTTCACCAAATATTCCTCTTCGCTGTCACGTCCGCTCCCCGAGCAGGCGAGCGCGCAGCCGCTCTGCAAGAACTCGCCGGGCTTATCCAGATGCTCGGCGTCCTCAGTGGCATCCAGATCGGCTCCTCCAATCCTACCCAACCGCAACCCTCCAGCACCGGCACACCCGACATCGGCACGGCGGTGTATCCCTGCCTGACGTGCGCGAAAGTGTTCGGCCGGCTGTTCTCGCTGAAGGCGCACCAGCGCGTGCACCTGCTCGTCGACCGGCCTTTCCGGTGCGAGGTCTGCGTCGCGAGCTTCGCGCGGAATCACGACTTGAAGCGGCACGCGCGTTTGCACGAGCCGCGCGCGTACCGCTGCGGTGGGTGCGGGAAGGTGTTCAGCCGGCGCGACGCGATCAAACGGCACCAGGACAACCGGCGAGGGCGCGGGCGTG
>MPVS01000082.1:112586-144232 GCA_001931775.1 Fomitopsis pinicola | reverse complement strand
CCAAGATCATGCATATTACTTACAGCCGAGAACCATCAGGAGTCAGCTTGAGTGCATGATGTAGCTGCACGATTTTTAACGACACAAGTACTCCGGTATTCTCTAATCAAAGTACACAGTGCGATGCTACATGTAGGGAAGTATCATATACAAAAATCACAGAATATTTGGGTGGACAGATCGATGGAAAGTTGAATAGTTGCACTTCTGTCCCGATTACAGTACCGGGCCACTGATAGTACAGCGGGACGCTGAAACCGCGTTCTCACCGGCACCAAGTGGCTGGTCAGAGTCCCATTGGCGAGTCTTTACCGGATTGATACCACCGCCAATGGGATTGGTTATCTCTATGTGCGCAAGGACACCACGTGTAGAATCGACAGGGTCAACTGACCGAGTGGCCGAGGCTTGCCTCGGAACCAACATATAGCTTGATAAGGTAGGCGTATGTACTACTTACGTTGAGCGATCTTTGCAAGATAACCTTGCCCCCTGGTGGAGATGACAGGCCCGTGGACACTGGACACAGGAAACATGACTGGCGGCCTTGAGGGGACTCCATAGTTGTGACTTAGCTGTATGCCCCAATCTGAGTTCCGAGCGTGCCGCCTAATGAATGCCCACGGAAAATGGAACGTAAGCAGAGGTAAGTAGATTGGGAGCATCCACGAGGTACGGCCTGCCGGGAGGTTCGAAGCCTGGATCGGACAGATACAAGCGAAGTACGATCCCTATGAATTCGGAGGATTGATTAGCCAGACGTCATCGCGGCATCGCCATCGGTGATATGTAAAGAGCTGACCTCTCTGATCGACTAGGTTTGATAACATTAAGCTTCGTGGATTGGCAAGTAGCCTGTATATAAATCAGTTGTAGCCATGCTTACACAACATGGAAGGGCCGTGCTGCCATGCTGGGAACGGTGTGTCAAGGCCGATGAGCACTAGCAGACAAGTAAAGCCGATGGAGAAAGGCTCGTGAGCGTATAGCCGAACGGCATGCATCATACCCGAGGACGAGGACAAGGGCGGAAGGTATGTATGTGGCCCATCTTGAACGCCGTAGCACAAAGAGCGCCTTCGAGTCGGCTACATCAAGACGATTGTACCCGTGAAAGTCAGTACAACAGAGCATACACAAGTGTCCTTGGTGAATACTCACCGTACAATTCTCCGCAGAGCGACCAATCTGACTGAAGTAGCGACTCTGATACCAGAGAGCATCGAATCAGAAGACATCGAAAAGCGGCACCCAATTTCGCGAGAGGCTGTCTACGATTGCATGTAGTCCACACTCTCGCCTGAAAGAATCTGGAGACATATGTAATGATGGTGGATACAGATGTTGATGGCGACGCTACATGAAGTGACAAGGCATACCTGGCTGTGCCAGGCGAATACAAATCGATGCTACAAAGGGGACTTAATCGGCATTCTGTCATGACATATGCTGTGCGATGCAGGTATACGTCGCAGGCGGCCAAGAATTTCAGGAGAAACACTTGTCTAGGTTGAAGTACTTGCCAATGCGCGGTTTGCTCTCGTACGGGTTGATGTTCTGCATCCACCCGTTGACGTTCTGGTGTATACTACATAATCACACGCTCGTCAACGGCGCTGCCCCGAACGCGCATTATGCTTGACACTCACTAGTCAAGGTTGTTCTGGCAGCGGCAGCACGGTCCATCGGCGGCGGCGATAGCCTGGCCCTACATCAGCGATAGACACCTCCTTGAGCTGGTGTGCGACGAGGAGTACCAAGTAGTCACTCACATAGGTCATGCCTGCCGGCCATCCGTTGTAATTGCCCAACGTGAGCAACACGTTGCCGTTGTTGCTCTTCAGCGTCTTCGCGAAGTAATGAGTACCTGTCCGGATATTGTATGCCTGCAGATCAATGATACATGGATGATGGTCAGTACTAGTGCGGACATATGATGGAGCCTATGGACTTACAGGATCCTTGCAATCTCCATTCGGAGCAGCACCACACTTGTCCTGCGTGAGTTGCATCAATCCTTGTTCTCCAGCGCCACCCTGAGTCTGTGGGTTACATGTGCTTTCTTGCATGGCGATGGACGCAATCAGGATGGATGGCACTGTAGAAGACACGGGCGACGAGACGTTAGCCCCGCTGATCTTTTCCATCACCAGCACGACCGCCCATTGAAGGGCATCACCGCCGCCCAAGCTATGGCTCGTCGTGTCAACGGAATGACGCACCTCCAAACTCATGTGCATACTGTTCAAACATATTCAGGAATGGCGCACAGGCTTTGAACGGACTATGGGGTGATTGGATTGCAGTGACCAAATCCTTAGTGATCAAGTCGTTGGCAATCACATAGGGCGGTTGCCAGCCGCCTTCGTTCACTCCACAGTTGAGCCAGTCGATATTGCCATTAGGTCCGCTGACGGGCGTTACATCCGCTGGTTCTAGCTTCAGAGCGCCGTGTGAGAAGATGTGAAGCCGAGACTCACAGGTTGCGCCGATAGGTCCACACGAGGACAACACACTGATAATGCCTTGTGGCAACATGGACATCGCTCCGTAGTTCGATTCGATGCCCGTGAGACCCGCATTGTTCGTCTTCGTGGTTGCGGTCTGATTCTGAAGGATACGCATTCAGCCACGCAGAGGTATGACAGCAAGGCCGACTGTCCTCACCTGATGCTCACTGCGCGGAGCACATCGTCCGTTACCAGAGCGTGCGCGACGGGCCAACCGAGAGTGTCGCCCGTCGCCATGTTTGTTCGACATCTGAACCACTTCGAAATTGGAATGACCGCTGGCTTCTACGAGAACGCCTGCACAAGCGACGAAGATTAAAGGAATGACAATACGCATTATGAAGACTTAAGCTAGAGAACCGGAACCGGAGGGGCAGTGGTTGATCAAGTGTACGCGCAAAGGCCAAGGTTCAGCGCTCAGCGGCACCGAGTCGTTGTTGTGTCTCGTTAACCAGATAAATATAATTACTTATAGCAATATACCGCCGTCGTGTTTTTACTTATGTACATACACGACAGCCAATATACCGGGCAAGAATATGTTAGTGATATGTCACGGACGTGGTCTCCTGTCACGTCCGTGATCACCGGCCTTTCACGGTCCGTGAAAGGATACAGATTCCGTACATATTCCTCGCCTATTCCTGACCGGAATGTGCTTACATGTCACGTGGCAGGAAATGTTCAGGAAATAGCCAGGAATGTCAACATATGACAGGCTCATCACCGCCCAAGACGAGGGGTTTGTGTCGAACCTAGCCCAAGCCGGCTTATTTCGCCCCGATTGGGGATAGTCTGGCAAAATGCCACGAGCAGGTTTTCCGTTCTTGGCCTTTCCCGGGGATTTCCCGTGACGGTGCATTATAAGCTATCTCCGCCAGAGAAAGGCTAGTAAAAGGATAACATTGTACGTCATATCCCTACCATTTCCTGCACAAGAATGTGGTAAACTAGACACGGTCAGGGATAGGCGCCGGATAGGCGCGGGATAGGCATCCCTTTATGGGTCGGGATAGGCCAGTGATTGTGACCGTGGCAGGTAGTCTCATACCAAGACCCTCCCACGTGAAGGGTTTGTGTCGAACCTACCGTGACAGGTGCCCTCGTTCTAACCATATCCCTAACCTATTCCCGACAGGGATATTCGCCATTGCCCGTCGTGATAGTTGGCTCACATATCAGTATATACAATAAGTAGAGGCTCCTGACAGGTGCTCCTACTTACACCGGGGGCAACACACGCAGTCCGACCTCCGAAATTGCGTTGAATGTGCGAGATCAGACCATTGCATGCACAGCTGAAGAACATAACACAAAGAACATGCCGGACTTTTCCCATAAAAGGCAAGTCCTGTCAGAAAAGTCTACGAAAATACTGAATTGAAGGGCATCACATAACTGGCTTTGCTTACTTACGCCCGACTGCCAGTGAGAATTCAGGCACAATCATATACGATATGCATTCTGGGTGATCATCAATATACATCTCCCTCACACAGCTCTCGAAAGCAGTGCGGTCCATATTGCGGCAGTTACGGCGCAGAAGGCTATCCGATCACTACGTAACGACACTGCAATGCCAAGCAAATGCCAAGCGAGACTGGCCCTGTGCTCCTCTCCGGGCCTCCGGGCCAGTGCCGCTCATCTTGTTGCCACACTCCATATAAATGAATTCGATGCTCGAGGTGGGCGTTTTCTTCAGCCCTCAGTTGATCTGTGCGAGCCCAGCCCCCAAGTCCGAGTACCGGCTAGTGAGTCTGATACTCTACACCACCTGCCTGGTGCCCTGCATTCTGACTGCTGCTCTATATAGCTTGACTTGTTTCCATTCGTCTAGACCTCTTCAACGACATTGACCACATACCCTCACGACCCTCTTTTGCCTCACAAATCGTCGTTCAATATGCGTACTGCCGTCGTTCTTGTCATCGCCTTCGCTGCTTCTGCCAAGTGTGTACTATATCGTGCCGCTTCCCGTCTTGCACTGACTGAGATTGCGTTGCAGTGCCATCCGATTCGGGCGCAGGCCGAGCATTGGCCACGTTGCTAACCACATCACCGGCATGGCGCGCGTCGCCGAGTCTGTCGGGAGCGCACACGCAGCCCTCAAGCAGCAGCGGTATGCACCACTCACGCATCAATGACGGTGTTTTCCGTGCTAAACGCGATCATTGCTACAGCTCCGACGAGGATCTGTACGCGCGTGACGTCGACGAGGACCTGTACGCGCGTGACTTTGACGAGGATCTGTACGCGCGTGAGCTCGAGGACGCTCTGTACGCCCGCGCCCGCACCCGACATGCCCCCGCCCGACATGCCCCCGCCCGACAAGCCCGCCCGCGGATGGGCCTGAGTCACGTTGCCTCACACATTACCACGATCGCCGGCGTGGCCGAGGCTGTTGGGAACGCACACGCAGCCTTCAAGCAGCGGTATGTCGCATTAATATCCTAGTGCATTCAGAACTCAGTATTAGCAATGTTTATAGCTCTGACGATGACCTCTGGGCCCGCTCCTTCGACTACTATGACGAGCTCGATTGAAGAGTCAGCCCCTTCCAGCCCCCTTGCTAGGATATGTATTTCATGTCATGATAAACTGACGAATGTATCGCTGAGGGCTCAACTTTATTGGATGGCTGTGTGCATCAGGCAGAGTGTGATGAGAACAGACTGCGGTGTTCCCAGTCTCATACCAAGGACCTCCGCGCGAGGGTGTGTGGTCAATTTGGCTGCGTTCCCATGCCCTGAGGTCCACAGCATATGGATGCGTCTCACACATAAACGTTGCAGAGACGTATCCTCGCATGAGAAACCACCAGATGTGTGTACTTCCCACTGGACCCCGCATGTGCATAGTAGCCTGTGTTCTGGATACAAGAAAGACCATCATGATACGTCTCATACGGCGATGAACGACGCCTACGCGTGCACATAGATTGTCTTGCCCAGATTCTCACACTACTAGTACTCAGGCGTGACAGAGGCAACAGCGACCACCACTCAAGTATTCAAGCTCGGTACATGGGATATAGGCGCAAAACAAGGAGACGACAAGGCCGAAAGAGTGTCACTGGACGCCCTTCCCAAGTATATAGAGCAAGGGCCCTCTGTCTAGTCTACCCTATGGCAGAACGTGCTATGGATAAGAACGGCGGTCGCTCAAGACACCACTCCTGCCGTCTATGGCATTTCATGGGTACTCCCTCGGCGGATGATAAAAACAGGAGCGGCTAACTTGCTCATCCTCAAGCAAGGTCCGCGTCTTCCTGTCCAATTCGTCCGCTGTGCTACCTCCGGTTCCCGCGCCCGTGCCAGAGCCCGAGCTGTCTACGGCTCTGGCGGCGGTCTAACCCGGTACGTTGCTGACGTACGTGCTTAGCGCTACGGTCGTTTCGTGCCTGTGGTCGATGCCTGCTTCTGTGTCATCTGTATCGTCGGTCGAGCGCACGCGGTCATGGCGGCTCGGGTCGAAGAAGGCGCGGGAGACGAGATTCGCGACAAAGGTGTTTGCGTAGAGTTTCGTAAGGACATATATGCTGATGACGCCAAGGAAGCGGGTAAGCACCTCAAAGCACATACGTGGAATATAACTGACGTTGTCTCGTAGTATTGTGTCCCCGGTAGTCGTAAACAGAGAATCAAAGTGACGATAGCGAGGGCCGCTGAATACCGCACCAGGAACTGTCAACGCTCACTCACAACATGCACATTAAGGGAACGATTGAGCCCACCCACCTGTAAGTGTGCCCGTCTCGACGAACATGCGGATGAGTTTATTGATCAGTCGTTCCGTTGAGTGATGTGCCGTACGACCGCGGAACTCTAGCATCTAGTGGACAAGGGCCGGTCGAAGTTGGTCGAGGAACAGATCTAGCAGGCAAGAGACACACCAATATAGTCATAGTAATCGCAATGAGGACGTCCACGATGGCGCTACAGATTACCCATATCTACAGCGAGACGTCAATACAGAGAAGCCCATGAGAAGTAGTAAGTGATACGCACGTTCATGGCGATTACGACGGCATGCGATGTCGTGACATACGCGGTTGACACTGTATCTCGCAGCTGTGACGATGTATGAGAGCGTGAAATTATGCATCACACGAGAGCAATACACTCACTAGTGCACCAAGAACAATCCCAGTGACCCCTTGCAACACAGAAAGCTACGCAGGAAGTACACCGTCGCGTCACTACACATCAACAATTTGTCGGAGAGCAATACGTACGGCCTCAATGCTACCTACAATCCAGGCCTTCCATGGCCAGTTCGCGAGAATCCAGATTCGCCAGGCAAAGAAACCTTGCACAGCAACGGAGACAATCGCGCACATAACGGCAACGAAAAACCAGCCGTAGTATATGCGAGTCAGGGCTTCCGGCTCGCTGAAACTGTAGACGAATGTCTCGAAGGCGACACCGGTGACGAGTCCAGTCTGGACGATCTCAAACACGAGAACGAAGTACACTGCAGGGTACGATCAGTCGCCATCAATTGTGGAGGACTCAACACACGCACCGAGGCCTTGGAAGAACAAAGGGTCATTCGGAAAATTGACATGATAGACGTCTTCGAGGGTTACATGTCAGCACGATGTTGTTTTGGGAGGTTGGTGGCCCCGAGATACAATAACATACAACTTTGGACCCCGAGTGCTCCAAGAAGGCACCAGTTCAGAAAGTAGCCTAAAAGCTAGCGAACGTGTGCCGTTGAGTACACCCGAAGCCTGTCCAATGGTATAACATCACGCACCTTTGGGCCAGCGCTGCGCGCGTGGGTTGACAGGACGCATCAGCGACGCTTATACGCTTCTGCTTGAAGGAAAATACCGGCTAGTACTCACAGAATAACGATTGTATGGTTATCAAGAGCCATGTTCCGGAGCGCGACATGAGGAGTCTTCGGGGTCGACGTCCCTGGCTCTTTGGTAGCACAGCGCAAGACTGCTGTTCACAACGGTGGGAGGGGAGACATGGTGGTCTCGTACAGGAATTGCCCGACGCTGAGGTCGCTTGATGACAACTGGGCACACAGGTTCGGTCGGGCTCAGGTGCCGATGATGGGCGGCATTGGTGGTTCAGCGGGTGCGTTGTAACGGACCCGGCACGTTTCAGCCGGGCTGTACTCCAGAGTCCAGGCAGTGTGCAACGACGGTCACATCATGGTGCGGCTTGCCTCTATCACTCTATGCTGAGCGAACGCTTGAATGATTCGAATGTCCCGGCGATACTTACTACATAGCAAACAATACTACCCATACCCTATAGAAGGCTTGAAAACATCATGCTTAGGACGACATTAAAGACAGCGATGAACAAACGGGCTCTTAAAATCCCCGCTCGCTTGGTACGTCTGGAACCATCCGAAGCCCTCTGGCCGACCGATTTGCAGGACACTAATCAAGCACAGATGACCAGGATCAACCATCAGATTCAGATGCTGCAGCATGTGGAGAAATCGCAACGAGCGCGAAATTGTGGCGAGTATTTGATTTAGCCAACCTTCATAATTATCTGGAAATTGTATAGGTGACTCTCGGGTGATTCAAGTGCGGCCCACATAGCGGTCTGAGGCTCAGATGACCTGGCCAGGGCGAGCTGTAGGGAAAGAGCTGAGTGGACAGAGCTCTCCGAGAGTCACCGTCTTCACTCCGCTTGCTTCTCCATCTCCTCCTTGCCGAACATTGTAATTTGCAGGGGCCATGATCACAGGCATCTCCGGCAGACAGAACTCCTCCAAGACTTGGCGGCACAGTCCGCAGGGAGAGATAGGCGTAGTTACATCGCTGATACGTTGACTGCAAGTCAATCGCTGCAGATGGCGAGGCAAATAACATGCATGCCTCACGATGGCGATGGCCAGAAATGCAGAATTACCCTCGCTCTGCCGTTGCAGACCACAGGTGAGTCCCACCCGATTATTGGCAGACCAGTCTCGTACTCACCAGGGCCTTCACCATCGCAGTTCTTTCCGCACATATCGCACCTGCAGGGTGCGACGTAATCAGACCGTAGCAAAGCTCACAGGGATTACGGGTCGACAGAGAAGGACTTGCCAGAGCTCGCGGAGTCTACACTAGCTCCTTTGATAATGATCTTGCCAGAGGTAAGTAGTGCTGAGCCGACCCGGAAAGGCGGGTGTCCCGGGCTGCTGTATGCATGCTCTCTACCTATAAGTGTCCATTGTCAAACCGATTGGTATCGATTGAGAGTCGTGGGAGGCAGGGCCGTGCATGGGCCTTCGTCACGTCCGGCATTCAATATACAGACTACGACGCATACCTTCGAAGGCGGCCTTGATGAGATTGTCCTGATCTTCCACCGACAGCTTGCATCCTATACCGAATCTAGCAGAGTGCGGCATCGTGCAAAGATGATATCTAAGAGGATGGAGATCGCAGAGTTACTCCGATGAGTGGGGAGAAGACGACCGCTCACGTTACCTGCCCAGTCAGCCATCTTAGGAGCCGGGACCATACGCGTATTCCTCGGAGAGTAAGTGGTCGTAGTCCACGAGGCAGCCAGTATGATCCGGAAGTGAAAAGGAGAAGGGCACCGACCACGCGACCGCGTTGAAACTTCAGGCTTCAAGCTTCTCGTATTCGGATCGTGTACAGGCACTTCCGAGCCTAAACCTTCACGGTGTTATCACTAGTGAGGTTGCCTGTGGAAGGGAAGACATTAATATGCGCAAGGACGGTGGGAATCTGACACGCACTCGGGAATCGCGCTGCTGGAGGAGCACTACTATAAAGTGCACTGCAGCCCTCGCGCCCAAGGGCTGCGAATGCAGGACCATGCGTGTCCTATACTGAATTCCCAGGACGAATCGATACATTGAGAGCCATAGGCAGTGGCTCCAAAATTTTCTTGCTTCTCCTTGAGTGCTAGGCTGTAGAAAGATGGGTACAACCGACGACGGATGGACGCTACTGAGTGACATGCGCACACACTGAGGCCCGGGGTGAAACCATCACAATGGCTGTCAAGTCAGGGAGTGATACGTACCAGAGGTCCATCCATCAGTCTAGTTGAGGCCATACACAAATGACAAATGTCCCGCGTTGGGTCTTGCTGTGTAGATACACTACTGTATGCAGAAGGTCATGCGGGTTCCGAGAGTGTTCGGTAACTCGGTGTACATGTGTAGTAGCACGACAGGGTATATGGAGTGTGTTGTCATCTCCACGCCCAGGACACGCTGGCAACCACACGGCCTTGAACACATTGCAGACGCGAGTAGGTGGGCTGGCGGCGATTTGCTGCGCGACTCAATAAGCGTCGCCTCACCGGGAGAGTGTTCATTGAAAGTCGTTGAGTAAGCCTGAAGCCTTACCCGTTTTCAGCAAACCACGAGCTTAACCTTGTGTCGAGGACTTCACGAAAACGCGTGAACAATCGTCTCGAAGGTCGTAAAGGTAACCATGTTGACAGGAATAGCCCTACAATACATCGTCAATTATAGTACGGACAGGAATAACTGGACAGAGGCAGAGACCTGATTAGCGTCGGCGCAAGCCCTCGGAAGAAGACCGGGAGGCCCTCCGTGCGATATGACGCGACGGCCGTAGACCATGTGTTGCGGTACGGGTTGGCGAGGGACTTGCTGAAGGTGCTCTGCACGCGCGTCTTGATGACGTCGAAGGGGAAGGTGGCGACCCAGCCCGCGATGCCTGCTAGGCCGCCAGCCGCGAGCGTCGCCAGCCACGGCGTCTTTCCGGTCGCGTTCTGGGATGCGGTCCGCGGCCAGTAGCGCACGGTCGCTTCGTATGCGCCGAAGTAGGTGCCGTAGCCGATGTCGCGCAGCGCTGTGGCGGTGATCCCTCGGAATAGCCCGCGGATGCCGTAGTGTCTGAGTATGCGCTGCGTTACAGCGTACGCACTGAGACCGCCGGAGCTGCCAAGGGTGCTGGTCTGGGATACGGCAGCTTGCATGAGCTGTTGTTGAGTCTTGATCAGCTCGGCCGGCGAAGTGACGACCCTACATAGGCGTTGGTATGCGAGACAGGATGCTTGAATGAGCGACAATATCAATATAACAGGGTAAGGAGAATATCCAACATACGAGCAAATGATTCCCGTGCCAGCACCAGCGAGAGTAACCTGAGTGAGTGTGGGGGTAGAGTGCTCATTCTCAAGTTGGAGCTTCGTGAGAAGGCCGTAGGAAGAGAACACCAAGCCATTGAGAGGAGCAGCACCCAGCTGGAGTAGTTTAGATATACCATGCGTACTGGCTCAAACGCCCCCACTCACAACTGGTGCAAAAATACCACGATAGAGCCCACCCAGCCGCTCTTCACGGAGAATAGTAAGGAGTGCGTGGAAGGTCGAGCGATAACTTCGGCTGGCAGCAGCAGCTTGGTAGCGGACCTTCACTGGAAGATCGTCAGGAATGAGATACATGGGTGTTATTCGAGCATTACCTGTGTCGAAAGGAAAGCCTACAACGACCGCAGCTACACCTGCGTGCACAAGGTCAATGTGTACGCAGCCACTGCGTAGATGCGCACTCACCAGCGACTGTCCCAGCTACAAAATTGAGAGTGGGGTCAATAACCACTAGTAGTTTTGCGGGTAAGCTCATAAATTTGGATACATCGGAGGAGGCGTCAGAACCTGGCCCATCGGTGTTTCCCTCGTCCATTCACTCTGTGATCCCCGCAACGATGTTTGCACAGAGATCCAAATATCTAGCCTTTCCTAGAGGAGCGGTGTGGAGGGAAGCCAACTAAAGGTCACGGCGAAAAGACAAGGGCGGTGGACGACGAAACCATGAGCACCATTCGGCGGATTCGCACTCGCACTGACGTCGACGATGGTTGGAGTGAAGTCGCCGAGATGAGCGTGGGAACATATCGACCTTGCCCGAGTCCAACTCGCGTAGTGGCATCGCCGACCGCAGCCCCGCGCAGTGCTCATCAAAGCCAACACGTCTTGCTCTCGACTCGTCATCTGCCTGTGCGAGTGTATCATCAAGGCAAAAGAGGCGAACACCATATGTCTCATCAGGTGAACTTGTCCCACAAGGACTTAACGACGGCGTACCAAGACGTCGTGAACGGGAGCGGTATCGACTGGGCGATCTTCACGTATGACAAGGGCACGAACGACCTGAAAGTCCAGGCAACTGGAGATGGTGGACTAGAGGAGCTACAGGAGGAATTCTCGGACGGCAGGTGCGTGCAGATGAGTGCGATACTATCTGACGTTGACGGCGTGTCTAGGATGCAGTACGCGTTTGTGCGCGTGCAGGATCCCAACGTAGGTTCTAGGCTGTAAACGAGGATACTCCGATGTTGAGACATCTATTCAGAGTCATCTACCCAAGTTCGTGCAGATCAACTGGTGCGGAGATGGTGTGCCCGTAGCGAGGAAGGGTCTATTCCACACCCACTCCAGCGCTGTCGCCAACTTCCTGCGCGGATCACACGTCGTGATCAACGCGCGCAATGAGGTGCACTGTACCCTACGCTCGTGATCACAATCCGCTGACGCCGCCGCACAGTCCGATGTCACCCCATCCTTGATCATGTCCCGCGTAGAGGCTGCCTCTGGCGCGAGGTATTCCGCGCACAAGGAGGCACCGCGCAAGTACGAGCCCATCGCGCCTGTCGGGACTAACTACACCCCAGTCGGCCGCCCAGATATCGCAGGCATGAGGGCAACCGCCATCCCCACCGCGCCCAAGCCCAGCGTATCCAGCACACCGAGACCAGTGCCCACCGCGCCCAGCCCGGCGCCGGGCTTGAGCAGAGTCCCGGTGGCGAGCAGGGCTCCTGCTGACGCGTGGCCTGAGGAGAGTGCCCCGGCCCCGCCTCCCGCACCTTCCTCTGCTACTCGTCCCCCCGTTTGGGGGAGCGCAGCGGCATACGCGGCACCCGTATGTCCTCGCCTTGCTCTTTGTCTCATCGGGGTATTGACTCTCGGCAGACTCCACCCAGGGCAGTCCCACCTGCTCCCGCACCTGCGCCTGCACCCTCCCCAGCGGCATCCAAGCCGCAGGAAGATGACAAGATAGGACCGGTGGGCACGGCGTACACGCCGATCAAGCTGCAACCCAAGAAGCTCGTCAATCCGTTTGCGGCGAGGGAGGCCAAGGCACAGGAAGAAGCCGCTCCACCCAAGATTCAGCATGTCGCTGGCAAGAAGCTCACCTGGAGCGAACGGCAGGCCCTTGCGAAGAAGCAGGCGGACGACGAAGAGTCGAAGAGTCGCGCCGCATCGTTCCACCCTGCTCAGCCTGATGCGCCTGCGTGGAACCCGCCTGCTGCGCCTGCTCCGGAGCCCGAGGAAGAGGACTGGGAGGTTTGTTACTACGCTGCAACGTATGTTAGCTAAGCTTACACTATAACGCAGGCACCAGCTCCACCGCCCCCGCCCCCTGCTGCCACGCGCCCACCTGTCCCTGTAGCGGCGGAAGCAGCTCCCCCTCCCCCTCCCCCTCCGCCACCCCGTGCGCCCGAACCAGAGCCAGAGTACGAGGAGCCTGCGGCAGAAGAGGCCGCGCCTCCGCCTCCCGTGAGTACTTCAATACATCTGATGCGCCTCAAGCCAAACCCACCGTTAACATTGACTTCAGCCTCCTCCCCCTCCCCCTCCCCCTCCGCCCCCAGTCATCCATGCAGCACCCGAGCCCGAGTACGAGCCAGTTCCTCCGCCCCCACCACCTCCGCCACCTGCCCCGGCGGCAGATACGCACCCGCAAGGCCGTGGTCTCTGCGCGATCGTGCAGTTCGACTACGACGCTCAGGAGGACAACGAGATGAACCTCGTCGAGGGCGAGCTCATCGAGGAGATCGAGCAGCTGGACGAGGGCTGGTGGGCGGGCGTCGGCGACGGCGGCGCGAAACGAGGGCTCTTTCCCGGTGAGTGTCGCCGTGAATGTTGTGTTCGAGCTGTGCTGCGCGGGTCCGTGATCGGGGATCAGATCTCGCTTCATTTGCGACCTCCAATTGCTTCTTCTCATTTGCCTTTCTGCAACCGGACCCCCGATCTATGCGGGGAAGCGTCATCCGCCAATCGTCGGCTACCGGCCATCGTCTCAGGGACATGATTCTGCCATGACGTTGGAGGCAGTGAGCGTCGGTGTAGGACGTACAGAGAGTCTGCGTTTGAAGGCGGTTATGTTTCTTCGACTCATATGCAGCGTCTGAGATGGAAAGGAACGGAGGCTAACTCAATCGTTCGATGAATTCATTTAGCTAACTATGTCGAGTTGACGGAGGCGCAGGAGGAAGTCACAGAGCCGCCACCACCGTCACCACCGCCACCGCCACCGCCGCCTCCCCCACCGGTGAGTGCTCTTAAAACGATCGAGCGATAGTGGACTCCTCCTGATATGACATCACGCAGCCACCCGTCGCGGCACCTGCTGCGGCCGAGCCGGAGCCAGAGCCAGAGACGCAGGGCGTTACCGCAGTCGCGCTATATGAGTGCGTCTATCAGAGGGTTGGCAGACGTGTACTGATCGCGCCATGTACAGTTATGACGCAGCGGAGGACAACGAGCTCACGTTCAGGGAGGGCGACAGGATTGTGGAGATCGAGGCCGTGTCGGAGGACTGGTGGCAAGGGCGGGATCAGCACGGCAACGTCGGCCTCTTTCCTGGTGAGTTGCGCGTTGTTCCGTGTGGTATCAGGAAGCTGAGCGCGCTCTACATTAGCGAACTACGTGGAGGTACAAGAATAAGTGGCCGAAGCGCGTTCAGGGGCGAGAAGGAAGGAGACGTGGACCATGGTATAGATCCCCAGTCAATGTATGGTGTTGCTACGCAGCGCATCGCGTGTCTTGAGATAACTTTGGCTGTGATGATCGCGAAGAGGAGACCATACGGCGGCCTGACGGCGGCGTGCACAGGCCGTAAGGCGAGGCGGGTGGACGGGCGCGGGAGGGGGACTTAGGCCGGCCTGGTAAAGATAGAACGTTACGTAATAGAAGCAAGAAGGGAGGGCGGCTGGCCAAGGCTAAGCCTATTTATAGGAAGGGTACTTATACGGCGCCTGTGTCTGATTTCACGTCCTTCCTTTCGCCTATCCTTTCTCCGCAGCTATGAAGCTGCTCAACGCCGCCCTCCTGGCCGCCACCGCCATCCCCTTCGTCGCCGCCCTCGCCCCCATCGTCCGCAAGGGCTCCTACCTCTTCGACTCCCAGACAGGCGACCGGTTCTACCTCAAGGGTGTTGCATATGCCTGTGAGAGCGTCCCAGCGCTTCATCCGTATAGCATTCGTTTCTAACGCGTTGCGCGCGCAGCCAACTATGGCACCAGCCAGTCGACGCCCTCCGGCGAAGTTAGTGAGGTCGATCCTCTGGCTAACTCGGCTGGCTGCACTCGCGACATCCCGTACTTCAAGGAGCTCGATATCAACGTCATTCGTGTATACCAGGTCAATTCCAGTCTTGACCACAGCAGCTGCATGAGCGCGCTCGAGCAGGCGGGCATCTACGTGCTCGTGGACTTGGCTACTCAAATTGAGGCTATCTCGGGCTCGTCGCCGGCATGGAACCTTGAGCTGCTCACGCAATACATCAACACGGTTGAGGCATTCGGAGACTACAGCAACGTGCTTGGATTCAACATTGGTAACGAAGTGGTGCGTCAGCCGGACCCCTCGATCCGCGGACCTGGCTGACAGATCATTCGCGCACAGCTGAACACGGTTACAGACGATCAGGCTTCTCCCTACGTGAAGGCCGCTGTGCGCGACGTCAAGGCGTTCATGGGCGCGCACAACTACAGCCAGCTCGTTGGATACACAGCTACGGATTCACCCAACTCTCGTGTGACGCTTCCCTACTACCTTGCCTGCGGGGAGGACGAGTCATCCATCTTCGATTACTGGGGTCTCAACATCTACGAGTGGTGTGGGGAGAGCGACTTCAAGACGTCCGGGTACGCTGCGCGTACGCAGGAATTGGCCGACCTCGGTGTCCCGGCTTTCTTCTCCGAGTACGGATGCAACAACCCCGAGCCCCGCATATTCCAGGACGTTCCCGTCCTCTACAGCTCGGAAATGACCGACGTCTGGTCGGGCGGTATCATCTACGAGTACATCGAGGAGAGCAACAACTACGGTCTCGTGAGCGTGGCTGCAGATGGATCATCCGTGTCCACGCTCGTGGACTTCAACAACTTGAAGTCTTACTACACCACCGTTACTGGCTCCTCGCTCGCATCCGCGTCGTACACGCCATCCATCTCGCTCCCCGGTGCCTGCCCCACTAGCAACGCGAGCTGGCCGGTTGCTACTGCTCTCCCGCCCACTCCCAACAGTGGTCTGTGCGACTGCGTTGCCAGCCAGCTCACCTGTATCTCGCAGTACTCGCTCTCTGATTCCAGCGAGATCGGCACGGCTATTGGCACGATTTGCGGTACCTCGTCGAGTGCATGCAGTGCGATCTCCGGCAACGGCACGACCGGTTCTTACGGCGAGCTCTCGATGTGTAACCCCCTCCAGCAGCTCAACATTGCCATGGAGATCTACTACAACGAGCAGGGCCGCCAGTCCTCCGCGTGCCAGTGGTCGTTCGCCACCCTCGCATCTTCCGCCAGCATCTCCGCAACCGGCCAGTTCGCGAGTGCAACCGCCAGCTGTGTCTCGGCTGACGGGTTCGCAGCCAGCACTGGTATCCCGACCGCCACGACCACGCTCGCCGGCGTTTCGACGCACCCTCTCGTTTCCGGCGCTGCGACCTCGAAGGGCGGCGGAGACCAGAGCGGCGCTGTGCGCCTGATCGCTTCGGAGGCGCCTGCGAGCGCGCTGCTCGCGACGGTGCTCCTGGGCATCGTCGGCGGCGTCATGGCCATTCTGTAAAAGGACCCTCTTACGATACATGCCCGGGACCGCTGGCCTGCGCGTGGTCCGTCTGACGTCTCTTACCTCACGCCCTGCGTCGGTGCCTGTTGTACGCTGTCGCAAAATGCATCAGGGCCGTGCTCGGTGCCCCTTGCTCGATATGATCATCACACCCCTACTGCTCCACTCCACCCCACCCTACCCCCGACGTACAGAAGGACCCTTCCTCGTCTGGCACGGATAATCATCTCTGACTACGCACGCGCTGCTGCCGGCGCGCCTCGGACTAGTCACACGGACTCGCCTCGCGACGGACACACATATCTAACATGTTGCACAAGTATCCCATTCCCATTTAGTAGTCTCTATCTTTTGCAGCCAATCCTTATCGAACGGAGCCTGTCTTTTTTCGCCCGCACTGGCTACGAATGCGTGATGCGCCCGTGCGGTCCCGGCCGCCGCCAAGACAAAGGGATCCTCGATACTGTGGCGGTGGCGCGTACCGCATGCAAGGTAAGGTCCTGCGCGACGCGCGAGTCGCTGTCTGACGGGATCGCTCGGCTGGCCAGTTCGAGTCGCTGTGCCAGTGGTCTGCTGCCGCCGTAGACGGCGATAGCGCAGGTGCGTTCCTCGTTGCGGCGCCGCGTCCTCAGCGACGACAGAACCGTAGTGTTCATTCATGTCACATATGACGGGCGGGATCAAACTATGTTCGAGTTGTATGTCGGTAGGCTTTTGGTAGGAGGCCAGCGCGCCGCGCGGTGTGTCAGGGCCACTAGGCCTAGGCCGACGCGCTAGCTGAGATCAGCTCGTGGCCAGTTGTGAACCTGGTGAGTGTGAATCTCGCAAGGGCAGAACGCTAGATGCACTGATTTTCATTTGCCGATTACAGAATGGAGGAAGGCCTAGCGTTTCGAGCCCGTTGCTCAAATAGAGCTCGAGCGGCTCAATAGTATCGAAGCCCGTTGTAACGTCAAACTGCCGCAAACGCGTTGATAAGCCGCGGCGTTTTTGAGTCTTAGGAAGAGAACTGATGCCGCTGACATCCATTGAATAGACTGTGTGCGGCCGTCGACCACTGCCTCAGACTAGGGTGTGGGACGCCAGCTCGTTTTAAGCCCGGATCCAGGTCTGCAAGCTGTCCAGCGACAGTCGAACAGCGCGCTAGTGTGTCTCACAGAGCACAGATACTGTGGAGCATTAATTGGTGTTGACACGGGCGCACACAGGATACGTCATCCGAGACGTATACGCCGCTTGCAATTGAGCCTCGCTGCACCTGTCATTTCATGCAACCGAGGAAATCCTTCTCGCCTTCACTTCCGGAGCGCATCTGTGCCTCGAGGAACCATGGAGGTCATCTCGAAGCTCCGAGGAATGTGCGGTGCGGAATAGCGTTTGAGAAACAGCATGCGATGTTCCTTTCAGTCTGCCGCACTTCCTAATACGCAGCCTGAACAGAGATAGTATGCTCGCCGCCACTCAGCTGTACAACTCCAGACGAATCCGGCTCCGTCGTCCCATCCACAACGACGGTCCCGTTGATGGGCGGCCGCAGGGATCCGCTGGTTCCCTCCGGCGTCGATATCGTGGCGTCCCACCCACCGTCATGCAATGCCCACTTCACGCCGAACCATCCGAGCGGCGTCTCGTAGCCTCCTTCGGCGGACGGGAGGCCTGCCGTGTGAGGTGCGATTGACCACGCCTGGCCCTGCGGCGAGGTAAGCTGCAGCCCGAGCACGTAGAACGAAAGCGCGAATGTGGGGCCGGTGCTCCAGCCGTGTGCATGGCTTGTGTATGTCGGGTCGTACTCGTAGCCCTCCGCAGAGCGGTAGCTACGGCTGCTGTCAGGCGTGGTGCGGATCGGGATGGGGTGGGACGTACTAGAGCGATCCGTTGGACGTGTAGCCTTCGAGCAGCGTCGACTGGACACTGATGGGCGTGTACAGCATGTACCCCCATTCACGATGCAGGAGGTCGAGCGCCCGTGCGTCATTGCCCGCGATGAAGTGTGCTTGGATCTACAGAGATCGATCCCTGCATTAATTAAACTGTCATAGCGAGACAGCAGATTGAACGAACCTCGAAGCCACCGATGAAGGGAGCGATGGTGTCCGGGAGCTCCGGCGCGACGGAGCCGTACACACTCCAGTTCTCCGTCAGCCCGTCACTGATCGCCGCGACTTGCTCCGCAGACTCCGTCAGGTTGAACACAACAGCGACCGAATTGCCGTCCTGGGCACAGAACGTCGTCGTGTCGTTGTCACGGTAGAGCCCGCGATCGGCCAGCCAAAACGCGTCGTTGAACGTAGACTTGAGCGCGGATGCGTTTGCAGCGTATTCAGACGCAAGGTCGGTATCGTTCAGCCAGGAAGCCAGGTCTGCGCTGCTGGTCAGAACCTAGCAAGAAGGTGAGGTTTGGCAATGCCGTGGACAACAAAAGCACTTGCCTTGTAGTAAAGTGCGTTAGCCTCCGAGTTGTGTCCACCCATCCCATTCCGTCCCCAATCCAGATCACTCTGGACATTTACCAATCCCGTGTCGTCGACCAGGCTTGCGAGGTACTGTACACCCCTCGTGTAGTTACTCCACACGTCCTGCAGCCACTCAAAGTCCCCAGAGTACAGCACATAGGAGTACGTCCCGATGAGCGTCCACGCATGATAGGTGTCGCTGATCACGGAGACTATATTCAGGGGAGGCCCAGCATAAGGGAAGGCACCGGCGGCGTTTTGTAGTTCGTAGAGCGTGATGAGGGCGTTCTTGGTTGTGATGATGTCGTTTGTGGAGACGAACTGCGTCGAAAGAGAGATGCCCAAGTCACCTATGCACGGATCTTCAGCGAAAGCATAACACAAGGGCGCAACATAGCGCACCCGGCCATACAGACCTACACGCGCATCCTTTTAGAACGATCGTAGGGTGTCAGACGGCTTTGACGCTTACCGATCACGTTTTGCCCCGTCGACAAGGACAGGCCCAGCAGTACCAATTGGCGCGTTGTTAGCCCAACCTGGGCAGGATTCTGTCAGGCGTCCTGAGCTTACAGCCGACAGTGGTGAATAAGTCACCTGGAGAGGGATGACTTGGATCGCGCCCAGTGTCTCTGGGATCGTGTCGATCTGCACTGTGTACGCGCCGGAGTACCACAGCTATCCGAGTCGATGTAGCGCGTCAGCGGTGCGAGCAACCCTCGCAAACTGAACCCGCACCCTCGTCAAGAAGTTCTGGTCGACGTAGTCAGGGTCCGAGGCGTAGAAGTACCCAGAGTAGTTCCTCAGCGAGTCGAAGTGCGGCATGAAGTTCAGGTAGCACGACACGTTCGAGAGCGAGACGGAGCCACCAGAGGTCGACACGATCGTGAGGAACCGGAAGCCACCCCTCAGTTGAGCGGTAGGTTGGGTCCAATGCCCGCTGGGTACCGGCGAGGGGACGGTTAAGACCCCGTCATAAGACCAATTGAGAGAGGCAGCGACGGAGTCGTCGGACGCGAGTGGGTTGATGAAGAGCGGCGACTCGGTCCAGGAAAGGGCGATCGAGGCGTTCTCAGATGCGCCGTCGAAGTTCAAGGAGACTGTCCCTGCTACCTGCGTGTGATAGCAGCCGAGGATGAGTCACGTCGCTCGTCAGGGCAAACGTCGACGAGCGTATACGTACCTCGTAGCCGAAGTCGAGGGCAACGTACGAGCCGTCCCCGCTGATCGTCACGCTCCCGCTCGAAAGGACGTTCTCCGCGTCGGTGACATTGCCGTGGGTCTCGCGCACCGAGCGGGGATAGACCGTCCGCGACTCGGGGGCAAAGTTGAATGTGTCCCAAGGCCCGCTCGGAGCCGCGCATCCAGCATATGTGCCTAGGAGTAAGAAGCTCAGCAGTAAGGCGAAGGCCATTTTGCACTAGCCACGAGCTGCCCGTGTGCAACCCGCCCGGTCTTATAGAGAGCCGCCACGAATATGCACCGCAAGGCTGAGGTAGCGTGAACACGGTCGAATAGTTCTTACGCTGGACCATTAGACCAGGCGGGGTCAGCAGTCGCGATGAACTGAGCCATGTGCATGAATGTCGGAAGCGTACGTCACGCAATTGCGACCAACGGGAATGTGGTTCCGCACGAAGAGTGGCCTGCGTGCTTTGCTACTCCGGGCCGGCCCAGCCTGGATGAAACACCAGCTAAAGCCTGATGCATGACCATGGTCAGCTGCTTCATACATCTTCGACGGCGATCGATGATTCAATGCTGGTGCTGCTGGCTGGAGATGCAAGAGACTTGGCCCTCAGCAACACGACGGATGAAAACCTGACAGTTCTCTGTTAGCACTGTTCAAAGCAACGCATCCTTCGGAGGCACCCTCGTCGTGATAGGGACGCCTGCCAAAGCCCCTGAGCTCTATGTGAATCTGCCAGTGGGACTGCCGAAGGGTTAGCAATTGCCACCATATATACTCGATTGCAAGCGGGATGCTCTGAGTCCAGGTGCATAGGAAGAGTTCTTTCGGCAGTACTCACCGGCTGACTTCTTGTACAAAGTCTCCACGAAACCGGTAACGCTTGGGCCCCTGTAAAGGCACGCCATCCTTGGGTCGCGTCAAGACGCACCATCGTCTCGCGCTGGAGTGCAAATGTCGCAACGAATAGAGATTGCTTCCTTATACAACCTGTGGTACCCCGCACAGACATCCTCTACGTTACACGCGGCCTTCGCTTTTCATCGCTATGACACTTCCCTTTCACCGCATCGTCGAGCAGCACACGCTCAGCCGTCTAGCAGCGCCGCCGCTTTGCGCGCGTTCGCCTTGATGCTCTCCACCTGTAGCTCGAGGTTCCGGATCTGCGCGCGCGCCTCGCGCAGCTCGGCCGTCAAGCGCGCGTTCTCGTCCTTGAGCGCGGAGTCCTGCATCATACAACGTGAGTCCGCATTCAACGGTCAATGAAGAAGACGACACGCACGTCTCCCGATGAGGATCGAATAGGCGTGCGGGGCTCCAAGGGCGTCGCAGTGATCGGGCTCGGCTCTGGCTTTCTCGCGGACGTGGGGACGGGCGAGGGCGTCGTGTCGACGGAGATACTCGGCACGGACACGGGCGCAGGTGTCGGGGCGCTCGCGCTCCTCGTCGGGGCCGGCGTGGAGGGCGTGGGCACGGAGGAGGGCGGTGCGCCTGCAGTGATCGCACCCGTGTCGAGGCTTACGAGGTTCGGAAGCACGGACTTGCCGCTGAAGAACTCGCCTGCCGAGAGCGCCGGCTCGGAGGAGGGCGCGAGAGGGTAGATGTCTGATTGGAAGGAATCGGACTGGAGGATTGTGTTAGTGGGGCTCGGTAAGCATGGGGGATGGAAGGTGACGGACCTTGCGTGGAACGATGAAGGCGATTGCTTCTATTGAGGATGCGGAGAGCTTGTAGGCACGCGCAATCTCACATTCGGAGACGTTGAGAGAGCGTCTGGGAAGGAAGCACATGCCCCGCTGGGGGTCGGAGGACTTGTGTTCCGAGAGACCGTACAGCTGGTCGGACTCGTACTCGTAGTAGCGGATGTTGCCATCTCTGTTGTACGAGGTCAGTGATGTGCTGCGAGTCTGCGGGTGCAATACCTACCCCTTGCCCGCTGCGTGTGTCATACAGTAGTCAGCGGCTGCGTACTCCATGACATGGAAGCACTCACCAAGGAACAGAATGTTGTTGTCCGACCAGAATGGCATGATAGTGCCCGACGTCTGGTCAATCGTCGTCATCTTGACGTTGTTCAATCCGCCGGTCTCCCAGATGGCGACTTGCCGATCGCTCATCTTGCTGAAACCGGTCGTAGCGATGTTGTCCCGCTCGCCCATCCAGACCACACGCGCGCCCTGCGGGACATCAGGACTATCAAAACGGGACGCTGCGGATGGGACGCACCTTGATACCACCGTGACCCTCTGCAACACGGACGGCCTCTCCACTGGCCCTAGGGTCGAACAGCCGGATTTTGCGGTCTCTGCACGTTGTCACAAGCAGGGTACCGCTCGGGTTAAATGCCAAGCTTTGGATCGCATCGCCGTGCCCACCGAGCACCGCGCGGGGGCCTTCTGGTTTCTCGATGTCCCACAACTTAACAACATGGTCACCTGTTGAACTCGCGAGGACATTGTTCGCAGTTGGATGGAAGAGGACGTGACCAACACGGCGCGGCGAGACGTCGATGCGGAGAACGGGGTCAAAGTCCTGCGGCTCCCAGTGCTCGGTGCCCCAGCCTTCGAAGACGGACGACTCGACCTTCCAGATCATGACCTTGCCGTCATCGCCGGCAGAGGCAACCATGGCATCGTTGAAAGGCGACCAGTCCGTGTCGAGAACGGGGGCAGAATGGGAGCGGGCGAGGGGGATGAGGTCGGGAAGCTTGGTCGGGAAGCCATGGGGAAGGGGCTCGAAGGGAGAGGGGAGAGGGAGGATGGCGAACGCGCCTCCACCGGACGCGTTCCAGTTGACACTGATGTAGCGCTATATGTAGCCAACGTTAGCATTCATCCCACGACCTGGCCGCAAGCGTACGGAGGAGGCTGCGATGAGGTTGGTGTCCCAGGCACTATTGGTGACCTTCACGTTATCGATGCCGTACTCTTTCTTGCCCTGCTGGCCAAAGACGTGGCTGTTGACCGAGAGATGAGGACACACGACTCGCGGCAATAGAGCGCAGCACGACGCACCGATACTTGGACGCTCTGACAAAACGAGACATCCTGCAACGGTCAACGAGGTCTCCTAGAACGGTCCTTGGCTGTGGGTTTCACCGCACAATCCAGGGAAGAGGGCTGTGTGGGAGAAGCAGAAGTGGGTATGGTTGTCGCGGTGGGGATGGGATGCGGACGGGTATGTACGCGCAGTGTAAGGTGCTGTAACAATCGATGTACAGCATGGTGATCACTATGGATGTCAAGTCCAGAAATGGAGATAGCATTTTGGGACGTAATAGACACGCCGTAATTATTCCAGCGCGCACCCTCCCAGACCATTCCGGCCTTTCCTTCGGCTCTCCGTCCGTGAGTGCTCGCTTGTCCTCCTTCCCCTCTTTTTCACGTCGCGCTGACCATATACGAATCATGACAGTACTCCTGCGATGTGCTGCTCGGGCGCGACTCGCACCACGAACGCCGGGCCTAACGCGACTTCTGGCGACTGCAGCGCCGACGGGTGAGGTACGTGCACGGGGATTTTGCGGGATGGCAAAGGCTCACAGTGATGCGCATTGAAAGCTACGGAGGACACCGCTGTACGACTTTCATCTCAAGAATGGTGCGAAGATGGTGCCCTTTGCGGGCTACTCCATGCCTCTATCATACGGAGATGTTGGTGCAGGCACGTAACAGTCCTACCAGTCCCAGAGGACTTGTATGCTGAGGGTTTTTGCAGTTGCCAGCCACCATCACGTCCGCAATTCTGCTGGCCTTTTCGATGTAGGACACATGGTTCAGAACATGTAAGTCCGGCGTGTCCTGCCGTTATCGCATGCCTCAATTGTCCCCAGCTTCCGGGGCGCCACCACGACCGCGTTCCTCGAATGGCTCACCCCGTCCTCCCTCTCCGCCCTCGAACCGTACTCCTCTACACTTTCGGTCATCCTGAACGAGCAGGGCGGCATCATCGACGACACCATCGTCACCAAGCACGCCGAGGACGCGTTCTACGTCGTGACAAACGCGGGGCGGCGCGAGCAGGACCTCGCCTGGTTCAAGGCGAAGCTCGACGAGTGGAACGCTAGCGAGCGCGCGCAGGCGGGCAAGGTCGAGTGGGAGGTGCTCGATGGCTGGGGCCTCCTCGCACTGCAGGGCCCCGCGGCGGCACAGTACCTGCAGGCGCTGACGTCGTTCGACCTCCGCGCGCTGACCTTTGGCAAGTCGGCGTTCGTCCCGATCGAGGGCTTCAACCTGCACGTCGCACGCGGTGGCTACACCGGCGAGGACGGGTTCGAGATCTCGATACCGCCCTCCGAGACCGTCGAGGTCGCACAGATCCTCTCAAAGCTGCCTGTACAGCTAACCGGCCTTGGGGCGCGCGACAGCCTCCGGTTGGAGGCCGGCATGTGTCTGTACGGGAACGACCTCGACGAGGAGACGTCGCCCGTGGAGGCTGGTCTGACCTGGGTCATCGGTGCGTGCTCCTTCAACTTGGTCGTGTACTTCGGCGTTGACGCGTCAAACAGGCAAGGATAGGCGTGAAAACGGCGCGTTTATCGGCGCGGAGGGTGTGCGGGAACACCTGAAGGAGGGCCCCCCGCGGCGACGGGTGGGCATGATTGTGGAAGGGGCACCCGCACGACGTAAGGAAATTCTTGCCGTCACGAATGCCATGATAGCTCATTTCCATCTCCAGATGGCGCGAAGATCTTTGCTCCGAACGGAGGCGAACAGCTTGGTGCGTCCTGGTATGGTCGCTGGGTGGCCACGCAGTAACACGTAGTATCAGGTGTTGTGACATCCGGTATCCCCTCGCCAACGCTGGGCAAGAACATCGCCATGGGCTACGTCAAGTCGGGGTGGCACAAGAAGGGGACGGAGCTCGAGGTGGATGTGCGCAACAAGCTTCGGAAGGCGACTCTCACGCCGATGCCGTTCGTGAAGACGCGGTATTGGAGAGGCGAGTAAGCGGTGCGCCGTGTACAGTGCTACTTCAACGTAGCGCGATCGATGGGGGACGGTACGTAGAGCACTACTGTAATGACTATTAGAAGCCGCGGCATCTTTGCCGCCGCACTGTGGCACAGTGGCCCAGTGGGACGGTTGCCGATCTATATGCCGTATCAAGTTGAAAATTCAAACACCGCGTCCAAACCGCGGAGTCGCAGAGGTGTGAGAAGGGTGTATACGGCCTAACGAGTATTATGAACAAATGTAAATTCGAGCAGGCTCGGGCTCTCCGCCGCGTGTCTTCGTGTGCTAGCGATACGACTCCGCGGTGGAAGAGAGGGCACCATCCTGGAAAGGCCAGCGTCTTCGGATGTACGCCTTGTCTTCCTCATGGTCTAGCTCTGCAACAGTCTGCTCCAGCGCCTCGCGATTGCGCCGCCTCGCGTCCTCGAGCTTGTTCTCCTCAACCCAACCGTCCGCCCCAAGACCAATCTTTTTCCGCAGGAACTGAACAGATTGCTCGCGCACCCACCCCACGAAGTCAAGCCCGTTCATACGAACTTCGACGGGATCGAAGGAGATTGGGCACGTCGTGCCGGGGGCGATGTCGTCCCAAACCTTGCACATATCAATGAGAGCCTGCTTCAACGGAGCGACGCCGTCCTCCCAAGTGTATTGTGGATACTCGAGGAACGTATGATACCACGCTTGCCACGGTGAAGACCGCGCGGCATCCAGCGCAGGGTTCCAGTGCTTGGTGGCGTGGTGGTAATACGTCGATGGCATGGCAAGCCTCTGTTCCTTCTTCGCAATCAGTTTCTCGGCCTCGGGAAGCTGATCGAATTCGGCGGGGAGGCGAGGCGGTCGTGCAGGATCATCGCCGATTTGAATGTATTTTCCCCCGGCATAGTCCAGGAATGAAGGTTCGGAGATATCGAGGAGGGTGTCAACAGTCGCCAGCTGCCAGTCAAGGTAGCACCTCGGGATCAGAGGTCCGGTGTTGTCGACCAGGATGTTTGACGCGTTCAGATCTGGGTGCCAGACGCAAAACTTGGAATATTCAGGTGGGTCTGGGAGGAAAGGGATAATCTGGAGACAACGCTGCAGGAGGTCGATATGGGTTGCTGGAGAGTTCTCTCGTTCGCTACGGTAAAGAGGACTGTGTCGCGGGTATGGCCGTGCAATGCTTCTGAGCCACTCGATTTCGCATTTGATGGCAGCACTTACATGCGAACGCATGTCATTCCCTGTTCATGGATTAGGACAAGCGGCTACAGTGGACGAGATATTGCGTACAAGGCCCACGGTCGACATCGAGTTGTGCACGAGCACCTCTCCAGAATTTGCGCGCGACGCTGGGGCCTATGACGAAGTGTCCCCATTGCGCATGATGCGGTACATCGCCAGGTAGCTCCAGGGAGCGAGTGGTTGCAGGCAGGTCCCGTGCGAAGTACAGGCTACCGATGTAAGGCAAGGATGCGTCGGCCCACTTCCTCTCCGTCTTGACGAGCTCTTGTATTAGGTCGGCGAAGTCGTCGAGCGGAACATCGTCATTCCATCTCGAGGCTAATTCGACGCCTGAGACCTTTTCCATGATGATGAACTCTGATCCGACGTCAGTTGCAGCGGCGTCGGCACAGTAATTGAGTACCCGGGGAGTAGGGGTATCCAGCCGTAATCTGGCAAATTCGAGCGTTGCCACCTCGCTGGCCATGGTAAGGCGCGTCGGTCCGGCCACAGGAAAGGGTACCCGAGCGACGACATCTTTGCCATTGTCAAGTTTCGCCAGAAATGACCTGTTAGATGTCCCTGGAGTCTCATGTGAGTATGCTCACCGATGCTGAGGAGTTAATCTGACCTTCAGCTAGCTTCTTGAACATGGTGCAGGTCGTCGCATTGCCAGCCTTGACGCATTGTGTGATGAGGGCGTCAACGTTGAACTTCAAGTGCCGCATAGCATATTCTGCAAACTAGAGTCAACCTGCATCCTACAAGGGTCTACACTCATGACCTACGCGCTTCACGATTATATAGCCAGGTGCCCGAGGTGTAGTTGTAGAATGTGTACTCCTCCTCTGGCATCAATTACATCAGCACGATCCTACACAAGATTTCAAGTTGTGCTCGTTACTTGCCTCGCGAGTAAGGCCTCAGAGGCAGCGACGTGGAGAACGATCGAGGACTCGGACGGTGGAAGTGACAGTGGGCCTTAGTACTACTGAGGAAACGGAAAGAGCTGCGCATTTTGGCAGCGAGGGGGAAGGTAAGGCGTGCTGCCGAATGGGGGCTGCTCTTATGATGCAGTGGCTCGAGCCTAGTGAATTAGAACGACGATACACGACACGACACTGGGTACCTTGGCTGTGTACTCCGGCCACGCGCGTGAAGAATGGTGGTGGCGGCCGGCCGTGGGCCTTGTGAGTTTTGCGTTATGACTCCTGATCCCAGACCGCCGGGCAATGCAGAAGCTCAACACAGAGTTCAACACGAAGAGCAGACCCGCGGAGACGCCTGTACCGGATGCGCAGCCTGAGCCGTGAAATTGACAACTGGAATACAAGTCCTACCGTCGACAGAGCGCTAAAGTAGTCAGCGTCCTTGAATGTGGGCGCATATTTGTATCTATTTGTACATTTCATTCTCGCCCAACGTTGCGATAGAGTCTACCTGAGGCTTCAGAATGGGTCACGCTCAGCCTTCGGTGCAGCACCAATCTACACGCCTGATTGTACTACAGAGAGATTTATGGGGCCACTGGCATAGCAGCGTTTTCGGGCGTACACCACAGCTTGCTGGCAAGTAGTACTACTGAGTGGTGCGATAGCTGTATCACCCTGTACATCCGCCGCAACCCGAAGACGAAGGCGGCGGTACACCGTAGCCTTATGTCGACGGGGACGGACGAACGCTCGACGGTGAGCTTCACCTCAGGCAGACTCCTCACTAGCAGGCTGGGGCCAGGTCGCGCGATAAACACAGCACTCCTCGGCTCGGATCTAACCTCACGCCGAGTCACTGACCACTCGCTGTGACGGCGGTGAGACTCGGAGGGCCCGCGCCCCAGCAGCTATGACGTATGTAGACAGCTTCCCTTTTTTGGTCATACTCCTTCCTCTTTGAACCGCTCGTTTGTTCTCTTCCAGGCCTGTCGCGTTTGCTCCCCATCCTCCATGTTCTGGACTGGACCTCTGTGCTTCTGTTTTCCTACCTGTCTCTGTGATTCTGGCTCCGACATGTATGTATAAAAGCCGGGCATGCACTCTCGAAATGATCACCTTCCTCCTCCTCGAACCTCGATCTTCCCCTCAGAAACTCCCGTGCAGACGAGCAACGCAAAAGTTGCGTGTACGGTGAGCCTCTCTCGTTCAACCTTTCAAGCTCATTAACTTGGTACTTTGTCTCGTTCGCGTCCTCATTTGTCTCGCTTACTGGGCTCTCTTCGCGCTCTCATCATCGTACTTGTCGCCTGTTGTCCAGTAACTCGACTCGCCATTACTGCTATTCCGTGACTCCCTTGATCGCGGTATGTCACATTATGACGGGTAGCAACCTCAGCAACCATAGGGATCTGACTCCCATTCCTGCCCACAACTGCCAGCCTGCCAGTGAGTGCTTGATGGCAATGGCCGGTGACGGCGCTCGTTTATCACGCGTGTAGCGGAACAAGGAACGTGTGCAAGGGAAAAGTCTAGTTGAACGTGTGTTCATGAAGCCTCGGATTGAAGACTACTAAGTACAGGCAGCTGCAGTGACAGCTGAGTCCGAGTCGGGGTTGGGAGGTGAGTAGCCACGTGTTGGGCCGCCTATGGGGGGAAGCACGTGCGTGGGGAAGACGGCCCATGACGATGACTCTTCCGAAAGCGGAACCGGCGCAGAGATAGGCTCTCCTTTGCGTCTCGTCCCTTCCGTCTTCGCTCTGTATCGTTATAACCTCCCCCGTTCGCCTTCAACTCTAACTTATTGCCCTAACTTACCTGTGCATCTCTTCCCCCCAAGTCGTCGCTGAAGAGCATCCCCCGCAAGCCGACCTATCGTCTCAGCCGTCACCGTATCTGCTGGCTACAGCTCTCTCCGTTTGGTACTCACCGAGCAACTCGCCTCCGCGCACAAGCTCGCTGCTGCATCCTCGCGGGTGTAGCACTCAGGACAACTCGATCTAGCCAGGGAGTCGCGAGGGCTCCTCTAGGTCGTCTCGTCCGCCCCTCCCTCGTATGACCGCCCTTCATGCTTACTTCCACCTACGGAACCAGCAGGCCTTTCAGCGTCTGCTCGATGGCGTTGGGGGCTCCCGACCTCAGGTTCCCGGACTGAGCAGCAGCGGGTCAAAGTCCTGGAATAGACCGAGTCCGTTGAGCGGAAACACCGCTGCGCTGCCTCTCGACGTCAACGCCCGCGACTGGCTTGGGCGCACCGTGCTGCACCTCGCTGCTGCCGCCCAGGATGCCGCCGCGACGGAATATGTACGCATGCTGCTCGCGCACCCGGATACCCAGATCAACCTCACCGACGCCGAGAGCCATTGGACGGCCCTCCACCGCGCGCTCTACCACGGGAATCTCTCCACTGCCATCCTCCTCCTGCAGCGCCCAGACATTGATGTCGCGCTGCGCGATCTCGAAGGCTACACGGCTTTTGACCTGTACAATTCGACACTCGAGGGGACAAAGCCCGCGAGCGACGACACGAGCTCGGCGGATTTACTCACATGGGGTGCAAACCGTAACGCGGCACTCGGCCTGGGCAATGGCGACGACAGGATATATCCGGAGCAGGTCGTCATTCGCCCTCCAGAGGGATCAGCCGTGTCCGGCAAGGAGAACGTCGATGCCCGATTTGCGCCTATCCATGTCCCGCAGATCGCCATGTCTAAGCTTCACACAGGTGCGTGGCATCCACTGCATTCCCAACTACACGCATCTGATAGGTCGCAGTGGTGGTGACTTCTGAGCCTCGAGCCAACCTGCGCGTATGTGGCTTCGGCAGCGGAGGCCGACTAGGTCCAGGGCAGCATACGCAGTATAGCCTTGTCCCGCTTGCTCAGTTCACGGGCACCGTTGCCTCGGTCGCGCTCGGGCAAGACCATACACTCTTTGTCACCAAGTCTGGTGAGGTGTACAGCTGGGGATTGAACAGGTTCTCGCAGCTCGGATACGTAGTAGAGGTAGCGGATGGCGTGAAGGGCCGGGTGGAGGAGCCCATCCAAGCTACTGCTCGTAAAGTGGTGGGCCCCCTGAAGAACAAGACCGTCCTTGGCGTTGCTGCGTGTAAGACCGCCTCTGCATGCTGGACGGCCGGCGAAGTGTACACATGGGGGACCAATCATGGGCAGCTAGGTAGGCACATGCCTTTTTTATTGATTTGCACCTAACGCTCTACCTGTAGGCTACGACAAGTCCGCTCATCCCGTCCAAATTCTCCCGCGGGTCATCACCAAAGTCACGCAGCCCGTCATATCGGTCTCTATCACTGTACGACTACTCTCCTCTCCCCTTCCAACTTGTCTAATCTGCCGCAGGACACCGCGATGGCCTGTCTCCTGCACACGCAAGACGTCATCTGTCTGTGGAACGACGGGCATTTCAAAGTGAATTTCCCTGCGCAGGCGTTCCCGTCGGAGATTGCGGCGTACCGGCCGCCGCATTCGATCAGCAACGCGAGCATCGAGAAGATCACGAGCTCGGAGGGCACGTTCGCAGCACTGTCGAGCAACGGCGAACTGTTCACGTTTGCGGTCCCACCTGGCTCGGAGCTCGGCACAGGCTCGAGTGGGAAGCCGAGGGCCGCAATCGTCCCGCAGCGGGTGTGGGCTTTAAGGAAGAAGTTCACGGCTGTGAAGGTACGTCACGCGCACTGCAACGCGAGGCGTTCCCGTGTTGATGCCTATCGATGTGCAGGACGTGGCCCTCGGCTCGGACGGGTCGATCATCATCTGCACCGAGTCCGGGCACGTCTTTGTGCGCCAGCGCACGGCGAAGGCAGGCCATGGTGCGGGCGGCGCGGTGAAGACGCACAAGTTTGCGCAGATGCCGTACCTGCAGCGCGTGGTGCGCGTGTGCGCGAATGTCACTGGGGCGTATGGCGCGCTGAGAGTGGACTATGTCGCGCCGCCGGTGAAGATTGTGGGCAGGCTCGTCGCGCAGGACCTTGCGGAGGTGCAGCCGTGGCTCCAGTTTCAGGGACTAGTGCAAGAGGCGGGCTCGCCTGTTGAAGCTGACCCGGTCAATGAGCCTGGCGAGGACAACGAGGGTGAGGTGCCAGATGACGAGGGCGAGGACATCGCCATTCAGAAGGATATCCGACATATCCGCACCCTCCTTAGTCTGCTGGAAGCCTTCAAGGCCGATGGTGTTGCGCACAGCCTTTTTGGGGGCCGACGCCTCCCACGCGGTGCAGACGTGCTCGTGCAGGTGCAAGGCAACGATATCCCCGCGCACCGCGTTGTGCTCGCCGCTCGCTCTCCCACACTCGCTCGTGTTCTCGCAGGCGGCAGTGCGATCCAGGACGCGGGCTGGAGGCTGAGCATCCGGCTCCTCCCGCCTGCGACGCCCACCGCCCACCCGCGCCTTTCCATCTCCGCGTGTCAGCCGCTAACGGTCCTGCTGCTGCTGACGTACCTGTACTCGGACGACGTTCCGGCGCTGTGGGACCCGCGTGTCGGGCTCGTTCTCTCGAACCGGGTGCCCGCGCTGGGCGTGCGCCTCGCGCAGGTCAAGCAGGAGCTGCAGGCCCTCGCGCGTGTGCTC
>MPVS01000082.1:2873-112429 GCA_001931775.1 Fomitopsis pinicola | reverse complement strand
GCCCTACGTTGGGGACCCGCTCGCGCCGGATGTGGTGCTGCGCCTCTCGGATCGGGAGGTGCGCACGCACGCGCTTGTGCTGCGGGCGCGCTCGCCGTTCTTTGCGGCGTTCTTCGGCGAAGAGGAGTGGACAAGGAAGCGGTGGACGGCGGAGGGGACGGTCGTGCTGGACCTGCGACATATGCGGTGGCGGGAGATGGAGTACGTGTGCCGGTGGATGTGTTGTGGGGAGGATGCGGAGATGTTCCATGTGCTGGAGCATGTCGGGACGGCGGATGAGCTGGTGGACTTCATGTCCAACGTCATGGCTGTTGCGGTGAGTGCCCCATTCTTTTCAACCGGAGCAAGGATTGATTAGTCCTCTAGAACGAACTGCACCTCGACCGGCTGATGCTCATCTGCTCGCAAGTCATCCTGAAGCGCGTCAATATACTCAACGTGTGCTCAGTTCTCTCCGATGCATCGTTCTACCACGCGCTCCCGGTGGTCGACTCTCTTCAAGCATACATGGCTGCGAACTTGGAGACACTGCTCGAGAGTCGAATGCTCGACGACCTGCCGGTCTATCTCGTTAAGAAGCTCGCTGTGTTCGTGCGCGAGCGGCAGCTGGACAAGTACCCCATCTCGCGCTCGACGCGGCTGGTAGACCGTGCGATGGAAGCCCATGGCGCGTGGCTCGCGCTGCAGGACATCCCGCAACCATTCGTGCCGACGTACAAGATGGGCGCATTCAGGGAGTCGCCCCGCATGTCGCCGCCCGGCCCTGGCAAGCGCCACCGGAAGACGTCTCAATTCGCGACGTCGCCGCCTACGAGCCCTGTTGTACGACCTGTGCTTGCGCCGCCGCCGCCCGCTCAGAGCTTACCCGCGGACGATGAGCTCTTCGCTATGGATGATGCGGGGCCGTCTACACCCAGTCAGCCGAGCACCCCTGCACCCGAGGCGTCCGCAGGCTCGATCCCTGCCTTTGGTGGATGGCGCGCCATCTCGACAGCACCTAGGTGAGTTTGCTAGTTGGCGTATGTATTATGACACCAAATGACTTTCTGTAGGGTCGATATGAGGGCCATCATGGCCGAGGCGGAGAACAGCACTGCTACTAAGAAAATCCCCATTCCTGGACCCATCGCTCGCAAAACTAGCGCGGAGATGCAGGCTCCCTTTCGCAGTACGCCTCCTAAAGCCTCGAACTTCCCCGCTCTGCCGCGCTCCGCATCCGACTCGCCGTGGAGGATGTCCCAGCAGGCTCCAGTTCCAGTCACCCCGACGCGTCCACACGCAGACTTGCCATTGCCGGGGACCCCTGGCAGCATCAGTCGTGCAGACCAGTCGCCCGCACAGAAGGTCGCCGGACCGATTCCCCGTACGCAGCCTCCCACGCCGACTAAGAAGCCGGCGGCGCCCCAGAACCAGCCTAGCATGGGCCCCACTATCACACCCTCCAAGAAGTCTGCGCCAGCGAAGGACTCGCCCGGCAGCATTCGTCGTGCATCGTGAGTAGTCACGTCACTTGTGGTCACATCCTCGTACTGAAATGCTATGCAGAAGCGGCGGGAGTGTGTGGACTCTACCACCTGTCCAGCCTGTCGTGCAGTCGTCGACGACCACTGGCATGTCCTTCGTCGCCATCCAAGAGCTGCAGCGCGAACAGGACCGCGAGCCTGTCAAGGATAAGCGGTCGCTGCTCCAGATACAAGAGGAGGAGCAAGCGCGGCAGGTCGAGGAGGACTTCCTCAAGTGGTGGACAGCTGAGGAAGCGCGCATGAAGGCCGAGGAGCAGGGGACTCCTCAGGGCTCCCAGCGGCCTCAGAAGTCGAAGAAACCGAGGCCGCCCAAGCCCAAGGCTTCCAAGGCCGATGGGCTCGGCGGATCGTCTACTACGGCACAGTCTGCCGTTCTGAAGCATGATCGAGAGACTCGAGGACAAGGACAAGGCAAGAAGCCCCGCAAGAGTCGGCCTACGAAAGGGAGTGTTGCTCCGAATTCGACGGCACAATAGTACATTTTGCTACCTTCAAGGTTCTTCGTTGTTGGTTTCCCCCTTCGATACTTACCACGGACATACCATGAGTAGAGACTGTGAGACGACATGTCTGAGTAGGGATTGCAGATGTGACTAGATGTGTCTGTACAGATACAACATGTCCATGCCGTAGCTACTAGTCTACAAGAATATACATTATAGCATTATGCTGGTCTAATAATCGGCCTTGCTCTGACTCATGAGGACGAGGAATGCTCGCCTTCTGTCAAGGATCTGACGGGCGTGGAAGACCCGACTGACGCATCGGGTTCGTGATTGTCTTTGATGTCCAATGTCTGCCCATCAGCGCTGGGCCGAATAACAACGGCGTCTCCGTCTCTGCAATTGACGTTGGCTCTCACATTCAATAAGTTTCAAAGCTAGAGCATACCTGATCGTGCCGTTCAACAGCTTCTGCGCCAAGGGGAACAGGACCTTGGTCCGCACAACCCGGGCAATTGCGCGTGCACCGTAGATCTCGGAGTAGCCTTGCTCGGCGAGCCAGTCCCGGGCGGCGTCATCAACGTCCAGGGTGACACGGCGGCCCTTGAGGCGCTCAGCGACGTCGTTCAGACGTAGCTCGATGACTTGTAGGATCGACTCCTTCGATAGCTTGTTGAAGACGAGCATAGAGTCGAGCCGGTTGAGCAGTTCAGGAGGGAAGTACTCCGAGGTCCGCTGGAGGACCTCGTCGCGCGCCTCCGCGGTGACGATGCCGTTCGCGTCGGACGCGGACTTGTGCGCGAGGATGTCGCTGCCGAGGTTGCTCGTCAGGCAGATGATGGTGTTCTTGAAGTCGACCTTGCGCCCCTGCGAGTCGGTGATGCTGCCCTCGTCGAGGATCTGCAGTAAGATCATCGCCACGTCCTTGTGCGCCTTCTCGAGCTCGTCGAGCAGGATGACCGCGTACGGCTTCCGGCGGACGGCCTCCGTCAGCTGGCCGCCCTCCTCAAACCCGACGTATCCCGGAGCGGCGCCGATGAGGCGCGACATGGTATGCCGGTCGTGGTACTCCGACATGTTGATGTTGATCAGGCCGCGCTGCTCGTCGTCGAAGAGGAAGCCCGCGAGGGCTTTGCAGAGCTCCGTCTTGCCGACGCCGGTGGGCCCGAGGAAGAGGAACGAGGCGACGGGACGGTTGGGCGCCTGGAGGCCGGCGCGCGAGATCCTGACCGCGTCGCTGACAGCAGCGACGACGTGGTCCTGGCCCACTACGCGCCTGCGGAGCGTGTCCTCCATGTGTACGAGCTTGTCCCGCTCGCCCTTCAGGAGATGCTGTACAGGGATGCCCGTGCTCTTCGCCACGACCCGGGCGACGTCCTCCGACGTTACTCGGTCGTGCAGCATCGGCAGCGGGCCGACATTCTCTGCGTCGTTCCGCTCGGTTTCTTGTGGAAGCTGTTTCTCCAGCTCGGGGATCGTGGCGAAACGCAGCTGCGACGCACGCTCGTAGTGCCCCTGTCTCTGTGCGACCTCCAAGTCATACTTCGCCTGCTCGAGGCGGGCTTTGATGTCCTTGATGCGCTCGAGGCGGGCACGCTCTGCCTGCCAGATCTCCGTGAGGCGCGATGCCTCCTCCTGCTTCTGCTTTAGCGTCTCCTCGACCTTTGTTCGGCGCTCGACGCTGAACATGTCGGTTTCATTCCGGAGCGACTCTCGCTCGATCTCGAGCGTGACAATCTCACGTTCGATCTTCTCGAGCTCGTCGGGTTTCGACTCTTGGGCGAGGCGCAGGGACGAGGCGGCCTCGTCGACGAGGTCGATGGCTTTGTCGGGAAGGAAGCGATCAGAGATGTAGCGTGCGCTATATACGGCGGCTGTAAGGTACAGAGTCAGTGATCCTTCAGCAGCATCGTCTCTCAGTTAGAACATACCGGTAACAAGAGCACTGTCTGAGATGCCGACACCATGGTGCACCTCGTACTTAGGCTTCAGTCCACGTAAAATGGAAATGGTAGCCTCCACAGTGGGTTCCTCTATCTGCACAGGCTGGAAGCGGCGTTCGAGAGCCGCATCCTTGCCAATGGTTTTGCGGTACTCGTCAGCTGAGAGCACGTGGTATCAGTTAGCACAAGGTGGAATGGGCTACATCAGGGCACGTACGGGTTGTTGCACCGACCAGCTGAAGGCCTCTTGCCAACGCGGGCTTGATCATCTGGCCCGCATCAATGCTGCCCTCAGCCTTGCCGAGGTTGAACAGAGTGTCTATCGCACAATGTGAGAGACTGTCTTTTTGTGACCAACATCACCTAGAATACTCACGGACTTCGTCAATGAAGCAAATGACGTTGCCAGCCTCATCTTCGATATCCTTGATGAGTGCCTTGAACTTTTCCTCAAACTGTCCGCGGATCCCCGAACCGGCCATGATAGCAGACAAGTCGATTGAGAGCACTCGTTTGTGTTGGAGTGACTGTGGACGTAATGAGCTACCACCCGTAGGCATAATGACGTGAAGCCTACCTCGGGAACCTCCTTGGCTACTATCCGACTGGCCAGTCCCTCAAGAATGGCTGTCTTGCCAACACCAGGCGGACCGATAAGCTATGAGGCGACTGCCCGTGAGTGACTGTGATACTCAAAGCATAAGGGCGCTCAGTTACTCACCACCGGATTTGACTTTGTCCGTCTTGACAAGACTGTACGATGTCAGGCTCAGGAGCAGTGGCTGATATGCGTGGGCTTACTTTGAATGGTCCGCCGGATCTCTGGAAGTTTGAAAGCAAGTCAGAACAGCGTACGAAGCCTCGGCATGGTATAGCATACATGCCTTCATCACGACCGATGGTGGGGTCGAGCTTGCCCTCTCGTGCAAGCTCCGTCAGGTCGACGCTCTGAAATAAAGTACGGTCGTAAGACTCCCTTCACTTACACTCACAAAATATGACACTGTACATACAGGGTCTACTTCTTGCCTGGACGTCCTGAGCACCTTGTACGATACTCAGGCTGACTACGTTCAAGTCGCAGAAGCACATGCCACGTTCAGCAAAGACCCTGTGTGTACAGCGACGCGAGATAAAGCACTCACGTATTCCTTCAGCGCCTCGCCCTTCTCGTGCTGAGGACCCATCTTGAACGAGAAGCCTCCGGGCATGCCTCCTCCTCCACCCGGTGGGCCTTGCGCGTATCCCCGTGCTGAGACGTACGGTATGGCTAGTCGCATTGTAAGACTTGGCGTCAGTCTTCGCGCTGCATTGTGGGCGCGCAACAAGGGGTGCTGGACGAGGGTAGTAGAGATGAGTGACCGTCTGGGTGCTGCATTCCGTGCAACCGTAGCAGTTCGTGCGATGGAATTGCGCAACATTGTCTGTAAATTGAAAAGCGGGAGAGAGGGAGAGAGAAAGAGAAAAGGAACAGACAGTTCAGAAGTGCGAACGAATAACGGAGGTCGCGTATTTGAGGGAGCTCGAAGTGATGACGCCGAGGCCCGACGCAACTCGCTCAGCGCCTAGCAAGCGCCCTCCTTTTCGAGCGCGTTCTCGCGTCTTCGTCGCGTGACCTAGCCTGAAGAAGGAAGCCCGAGCATCAGCCGAGGCTCCCTCCGGCAAGCCGCTGACCGAGCCGCGGTCCCGATCGCCTCCTCCACAGTCGCAGCGGGCGAGAGCGGGAGTCGATGTTCACCAGCTCCCATGCACCGCGTCGCCTTCGCCCAGTCGCGAAGGGCGTCCACATCTGCTGGCCATGCCTTTCCCTATCCAAAGCATGAGCGGCCCACGCCGCACCAGATCTTCCACCTGCCCGTAGGCGCGAGCCAGCAGGATATCAAGGCGAGGTGTACGCCCCCCTGTCCCGGCCCTGCATGATGCGCGCACTCTCTGACGATTGCCCGTGTGCCAAGGAAGACTACGACCTCGTCCGCGTGCACCACCCCGACTCCCCCCACGGCCGCGACATCCCGCAGAAGGTGCGGCACGCCCGCTTCCAGAGCATCACGCGCGCGTATGACATCCTGCGCGGCGTGCGGAGCGAGCACGACGAGCACGATGCGGACCCCGTGCTGCGCGAGATCCTCAGGAGGAAGCGTATGTATGAGGCGCACCAGAGAGAGGAGGCACGGCGGCGCGAGATGCGGCGACGGGCCTCCGCGGAGCTCAGGCCTGAACATGATGCAGAGGCAGACGGGCACGCCGCAGAGACTGCGGAACTGCGACTCAAGGACGCCGTGATCGTGGCTGCTGCCGCACTCGTAAGCTACCTGCTGCTTCCCGTGTGTCTCGGGCTGAGAGTATGGTTGCGGCAGGCCGTGGGCGCCGCGATAGCCCCCACCCTGTTCAACCTCAGTATGGCGGACCACACCCACCGCGCGGCCGCTGCGAACCTTGCCCAGGCGAGGCGGGAGGCTCGGGAGTTTGGACACGAGCGACGGAAGGAGATCCGCCGGCGCGTGCAGGAGTATCGCGAGCAAGAAGAGCGCGAGGCGAGTCAAGCGGAGGACTCAGCGAGTTGTAACTGGCAGCGCGAGCGGGGTGCATAGCATGCATGCGTCCCCAGGTTGTGATCTTGAATGTAGATACTAGTGTACACATAGCTTTGAGACTTCCACTTCTCCACCTCGGATTCCCCGCGGCGTTGCAGAGACATGTCATGACTTCCTTGGGAGATCCAGGTGCTCTGGCCCGAAGCTGTGCGGCAGTAGCTCCCCGATACTCGTCTCTAGGACCCCACCGTCCGCCTTCCCCTCCGCGACGAGCTTGTCGTAGTTCGCGGGCACAAGCAGCACCGGCATCGTCAGCGCGCAGAACTCGCGCAGGAACTGCCGGCAGATGCCGCAGGGCGAGATGGCCGACTCGACGTCGCTGGTGTGCGCGTGTCAGTGCGTGCGCGGGCAGGGGTGCCGATGCGGGCTAGGGACGTTGAACGCACGTCGTCACGGCGAGCCCGACGAAGGCACGGGTGCCCTCGCTCTTGAGGCAATTCAGCGGGCGCCAGGTATCACCGGGATGCGAGACTCACGACTGCTTTCACCATAGCGGTCCGCTCGGCGCAGATAGTCCCGCCTATCGAGCGAACGGCGCGACGAATGGTCAGCTTCGTCCTATCAGGCTAAGAATGGAAAAGCGGACCATACGACGCGTTCTCTACGTTTGCCCCCTTAATAATGGATCCGTCCGCCGCGAGTAGCGCGGCACCGACACGGAAGTTGGAGTATTTGCAGTAGGAAAACTCTCTCGCTAGACCACCATGTCAGTCGGCCCTCTCGTTCAGGACTGGAAGACGATAATTGACCTTCGAACGCGGCCTTGATGAGGCGCTCCCTGTCTGACGCCTCCAGCGTCCATGTCTTCGCTGTGGTAGACATGTTCCCAAATGCTGCTTGTGCTGTGGTAAATATGCAAGCTTGCAAGGATACGTGTTCACGGGATGACCAACGGGCGTGACGTTCGGTTTACGGCCTGAGGATCGCCTCTGGGTTGTTCAAAATGTTGGTGGCCAGTGGCCCGGGCGTCCGACTTGCCGCGCGCTCCGGTGGCTGTCGATCGAATCGCGGACTGACGGCCCGGAGAACGGTGGCCTCTACGTACATAGTAGACAGAACTCCCAACGAATATAAGCTTGACCCTCACAGAGCAACACCGTTCAGCCTGAATACGCATAGCCTTGAATTTATTACAAGAACGTCGTGGTATGCTGTAGATCGATCCCAGAGGCATACAAGTTACTAGGTACGAGTACGACACTCGGCATCATGCCTCGGTCGCCCAGCGACGAAGGTCAAATATATCGACGGAGTTCCGACATTTGACTGTTCAGTTTGAACCCTAGACACACGCCGACCATTTTGAGCCTACCAGACGACGAAATTGAGGCCACCATCGATCACACGAGGGTGTCTATACTTGCCCGAGTAGCTCAAATATAGCTGTAGTATGAACGGATGTAAGAACATGCAAAGTAGTGCCAGAGACACACGGCGTCCGCTACTGTGGAAGCGACAACGCATATTTTGGGAGGAGCCTCGTGCCTGAGCCTGAGGCCTTGAGCAGCAAGTGGCCACTGTCGAAATTAGCACCTACATACATGCGGCAACGCCTGCCTTGTACCCCGTAGGTCGTGTGCCGTACGTACTCCTATACTTGTTCATTATGAAGGCGCCGGCCTGGTGGTTCTGCTTGAAGCGTGGAAGTCATCTCGGCTACGCACTGGCGCCGCAGGTGCAGTTCGTTGGACGGAGTGCGGTACAATGGGGATACTGAGGCCTGGAATGGAGGGATGGGAGGCAGTGCCCATGGTGTACTTCACTCTGCAAATTACGACTTGAGTCTGCGCGATTGACTGCCAGGGACTGCGATGTACGCGGTACACTGGGGCTATTCCTTGCCCACGTACGGAAGATTTCAGGAGGCTACAGACGGGTAGTGTCCAATGAGGCAGATATGTCCACGCGCCATTGAGAGGAAGACACAGTGATGAACGCACAAGCCGGGGGAGGCTTAGAAAGTAGTACGTACCAAAATAGACCTCAGGATCAGGATCAGACCGCCGGTCTATACATATTCGGGGCCGTGTCACGGTTCTAGTACTGCGAAGGCACGGAGTCCGGATCCCCATGGAGGACTTCCCATTGCTGGAATGGCGTGCAAGTTTGGATATCCGGATAGGATACTATTAAGTTCCAATTGCGTTCGGATGTGAAGCTGCGCCTGAGCATGTAGTACAGGACCTAGGGAATCACAACCACAACCTCGTGCTTCAATTTCGGGCACTGTATACTGAGGATATGAAGGGTGAATGCACTTACTATTTCGTACGAGGCTGGGCTGAGTTCAAAGGGTGATCGGGTTATCGAGCGTCGAACTTCGAGACACCTTTCGGCATTGCGCGAGAGCCGTTCTACGACCGCACCTGCCGGGTGCGAAATGGATCGGCAGCGGGCGATCGAGTTCAACACAACGTCGACGTCCATGCAACGTCAGGCTGAACCGGGTCCATGTAGGAAGGTTCAGCCGACCGCGTCACTGACAGCAGCGATCGTGCTTCGTCTATGTACCGACAGGTGGCGGCGCAGTGCCTTATTATAGACTGTGGAAGTAGAGTCCAGTCAGTAGTTGCGAAGGGGATGAGGATAAATAGACTGCTAGACACCTGCGGCTACGCCATGCCCCATGGGGACCTGATCAGCGAGCGTTCAATATATAGATCTAGACTGACGTGGCGCGAACTTCAAGGTGAAGACACGGAACGCGTAGAATCCCATCAATCAGTAATATCAATGACCGTCATGTCAGTCTAGATCAAGCCGTACGGTTACCTACGCATCGCAAGCGTTCAGAAACCCAGATGAACGAAGAAAAGGTCGAAGCCCAGTCGGGGTCGAGGCTGGTACGCGTTCGTTGGCATGGAGTCGTGGACGCCTTGATGTTCTGTTCAGAGAGGGCTCTAGGCCATCGTCGTGGGGACCATGGCACCTGCAAACAGCGCGTTCTGCCTCGCGAACGCGAGGCTGGAGGCGGAGGAACACGCACCAGCTCGGAGGGCTGTCCGGAGCTGGAGATGAAATATGGTTGGCACCAGGAACGCAGCTGTGGGGAGCGTGCCTGATACGACGCAGTGCGCTCGTTGCATACGACGAGGGTGCTGGAGTCTGTGTCATTGGGGGGCGGGGCGGCGCCCAGCGCTCCAAAGGGGCAATCGGGCGACGAAGACAAACGAGCTTCCGAGAGTCGGGGCCGGAGCGTCAGACGCGACAGCTGAATGATCCGCACGGGGGGGAAGGTGGCCAAAGGGGGTTAATCGCGATCGAGGCAACAAGCTTTGATTCACGTGAGGAAGCGAAAGGCGGCCGCCAAGGAGATGGTGAACGGGCGTCGGGCTCTGGCTGGCCGGCGCTGGTGGCTGGCTGGGCTGTTCTCGCCGGCGTGGCAGGCGTGGGCAGTGCGCGCAACGGGGAGCAGGCGCCGGCCGGGCGGGTGCGAGGGCAGCTTGGCGGTACGAAATGGGCACATTGGGGGGAGGCCCATCGCCAGGGCATGGGCCCTGGAATAAGTGGCATGTGCGGGATAAGTATAGCAGGCGCCTCTCCACCGCGCATCCCATCCCCGCCTCTTCAAAAACTTTCCCCGCGACTTGCGTTTGGTCTCTTTGTAGCCAACACCCACACTCCCTTCCTCCCACTCATGCGCGCCGTCGCCTTCCTCTCGGCCGCATCCGCCGTCGGCACCGCCCTCGCGGTAGCCAGCTCAACCGACCACTCTGACGACCTTTACGAACGTCAACTTCTCTCGCGCAATATTGTCACCAGCGGTCAATTAGCCGATTCTTACGACTATGTCATCGTTGGTGGTGGCACCGCCGGTCTTGTTCTCGCCAACCGTCTTTCTGAAAACTCTGGCACGTCTGTCCTTGTCCTCGAAGCAGGCGACACCGGTGAGGCCGTGAGCAATCAAATAGGTGTGTTATCCCTTTACCTGGGCTGCTTGCGGGGAGAGTTGGCCGCAGGGATGCTCCGACGCCTCTCCGTGCAGTGCGCGCATGTACAGACAGGACTACGCCACGATGGGTACTTCCCGTGAGCGCTGTCACTGTCAAGACGCCGAGGATCATGCCTACGGAGGACCCCTGCCAGTTAGTGGGGAGGCCTGATCCCGAGCTCGACTTTTTGTCCGGACGCGCCAGCCCCTGCCTTGTCCGGATGGCAACAGACCTCTGGCCATGTTCGCTCTGCTGGATGTCCGGACTGGGGATGAGGCCTCACAGCATGCACCCTCTGAAGGCAGCCCGTGTCGGCTCAGAACTAATGCATTTACAGACATCCCGTCCTTGACCTATTACGACTCCCTTGTGGGCTCCCCTTACGACTGGCAATACACGACTACCAAGCAGCCAAACGCTGGTGACCGAGCCATCTCATGGCCTCGTGGAAAGGTCCTGGGCGGCTCATCCGCCATCAATGGAATGTACCTCGTCCGCCCTAGCGCCCTCGAAGTTAATTCGTGGTCATCCCTCGTTGAGAACGGCTCAATATGGAACTGGGACAACCTCTTCGGAGACATGAAGAAGAGCGAGACATACACCGGCCCCGACTCACAGGTGCAATCCGTAGTCACCATTGACGTCAACAAGTCTAGCCACGGAACAGATGGCCCCCTCCACGCATCATATCCTGCACTGTGTGTACTCTTCATCGCCTCCAATGCCACGCTCGTGTGCTGATCGATCGCAGTGTCCTCCCGGCTGTTGGCCAATGGACCGAGTCTCTCAACAACATCGGCATCGCGACATCCGAGGACCCAGACGGCGGTGAGGGCTGGGGGGCCTTCATCGCCACCTCCGCGATCAACCCGTCCAACTGGACACGATCGTACTCGAAGAGCGCCTACCTCGACCCGCTCCCGCCACGGTCCAACCTCGCCGTGCTCCCGAACGCGACGGTCACGAAGCTCGTGTTCCAGAACGCGACCGGCGGCCTCCAGGCGAAGAGCGTGCAGTACGCTAGCGCGAAGGGCGCCACGCCGAGCAGCGTCAACGTCAACAAGGAGGTCATTCTCGCCGCGGGCGCCGTCGGCAGCCCGCAGATTCTCATGGTCAGCGGCGTCGGACCCGGGGATGTCCTCCAGGCGGCCGGTGTCCCCGTCAATGTAGAGCTGCCGGGCGTCGGCCAGCACTTGCAGGACCACATCGTGCGTGCTTTCTTCTCACGTTCTCTGCGCTGATCAACGGGACTGACGCTGCTGGATAGTACGCCGAGGTGGAGTGGAAGGCAAACACCGAGACCGGCCTCCCGATGTACAACGGGAACTACTCCTCCGGAGTAAGTCCGAGCTTGCTGCATGCAGTGTGTGCCAGATGTCTGACGTCCGTGTCTTGCGCTGCAGGCCCCCACCGAGTCGTCGCCCTTCCTGTCGTTCATCAACTCTGCAACCGGCTATGTCAACTTCAGCGCACTCATCGACGCCCCGCAGACCTACGCGCAGCAGATCGCCGACGCGGTCGACACGTCCGCAGCGACGCTCGTGCCGTCGACGTACCCCGAAGTCATTGAGGGATACAAGGCGATCTACAACCTGACCGCGCAGAAGTTCCTCCTCTCGCCCATCGGTCATATGGAGATCCTCTTGTCCGTGACTGCAAACGACGTCATTGGCATCGAGGCTGCGCTCCAGCACCCGTTTAGCCAGGGCAGGCTGTACATCACCAGCTCGGACGTGTTCGATGCGCCGGTTATTGACCCGCAGTACCTCTCCCACGAGGCTGGTGCGTTCTTTCGCCATCATGACTCCATTGAGTACTGACGGCCCCCTAGACCTCACGACGCTCCGCGAGGGCCTCAGGTTCTGCCGCGAGCTCGGGAACACCGCGCCGCTGAGCGCGAACATGGGCGAGGAGATCAGCCCGGGCCTGAACGTGCAGAGCGACGAGGACTGGCAGAACTGGCTCGTGGACAACGTGTACACGGAGTACCACCCGTCGTGCTCGTGCGCGATGCTCCCGCAGGCGCAGGGCGGCGTGGTCGGCGCGGACCTGAAAGTGTACGGCCTGACGAACGTGCGCGTCGCGGACGCGTCCGTGTTCCCGTTCGAGTTCTCCTCGCATCTGATGGCGCAGACGTACGGCCTCGCGGAGCAGGCCGCGGAGCTCATCAAGGGGACGTACACGGACGTCGACGCGACGACCACGTCTGCGTCCGCGTCCGCGACACGCACCTCCACCGGCGCGAAGACGTCCACGACGGATACGAGCGGCGCCGCGGCGGGCTTGGCCGGCGTCCCCGCGTGGAGTGCGCTCCTCGGCTTCGTGGGCGTGCTCGCGGGCGCGGGCCTCCTGCTCTGAGTGCGCTCTGCGGTTCGTTCTCTGTCTGTCTGTCTGCGTGTACGATCTGCTGGCTGTCTTGCCCTTGAGGGGACATTGTGTTTTGCTCTGGGCGTTCGGGACGCGCCTCATCTCCGTCTCTGTACTCATCCCCTCCTCTCCTCTCATCAACGCACCATCCGTACTACCCACACACCCGCGCTTCTAATCCCTGTTCCCCTCCGCTTCTCGTCTGTCTCTCACCGCGAACATTGTTGTATCGGACTTAACCTAACTCTATTCCCGTCTGGGGTACTGTACGCGCAGAGCCACGTATACGTGCTGCCGTTTCTGCACTGCTGAACTACCGGCGTTGGACCGTGTTCAGGGATCCTGTCCATACATGAACGTTACCGTACCATAGCAATAACTTACAGCTTCTTCTCGGTGCCCGTGTACACTGCGGTTGTGCATTTGTCAGAAGTGGCACGTCCTTGTCCACTCATGCAGCGAGGATTGGGGGTGCTGCAGAACCTAACTAGAAAGGTATGTTCCGCCGCTTGAGAACGTGTATTTAGAGCAGATCATGACATGGAGAGCACTCGCAGGCGCAGCCAACGGTGATCAAGATCCAAGCTCGGTCACTCTACTTGCCCTACTAGCTGGTTATGCAACTGTCTACATGTGCACCGTACATCGTGAGTTTGTCACTTGTTGGTAGGTTGAAGATGTCCAACACACCGAGCCTTCTCTACCACTGCTGATACCTCAGGGCTCCAGATACTTAATCCGCTCACGTAGGGCTGCGCATTGAACACCTCTCCTCCCACGAGTTGATCCACAGTGACAGTTTAGATGGAGATGTAGGACCCTTCCGGCGCCCAGATGGCTCGTGCAAACCGCACGCCGCCGTTCTGTGCCCAAGGCCTTAGGTTCGCCACACCTCTTACGTCTGCGCGGCGGCGCGTTGTATTAATTGCTGGAAGTCTACGTGCTTCGTCGTCCAAAGGCCATTAAGCCTCGGATCAAAGGACCACCTTGCGGACGTGCTGACATAACATTTCTAGCGATCATCCAACTGCGGGGCATACACTGCGTCTTGGGTTGTCCGTCGCACAGCAACTTGAAGCGAGGCAATTTCATCGGCTTGTATTGCATCGCGAGAGACCAAGCCTTCGTGCCAGTGTAAGTGCCGTTTTCCATGTCTTTGAATGTGTGGTGATCGCGTTGCAAATGTGCGGGATGTGACAGTCTTGACGAACGCAAATGAGCCTTCGGATCCAACGCAGTTGAAGATGCTTGTGTTGTACATGCTGCCCCTCGTCGCGGTAGTGACATGATGCACCGGCTGCGAGGCCCGAGGGATCACTGCCTCATCTTCGTGACTGACACCATGGGGGATGTCCCCTCTTGTACTCTCTCACAGCTGATTTAGGGAGGTCACCGCTCTGGGCACGGTCACCGGCGCAGGAGCTGGGTAGTGGTACTATTCTGGTGATCTGCTTGAAGCTTCCGCTGGGACTTCCGCATGGTGAGGGATATGACTAGGAGCACGTGCCTTGACGAATGATTTGTATCCTTTCCCGCTGTGAACTTGCAACGGTAGGGTGAGTGTCACATGGTCATGCATGCCTTTGCTGAGTTCCTTGCCTAGTGGACGCTTGTATGTTGTACGGCACAGGTTACGGGAAAGGGCGCGTCCCTGCGTTGCTCTGGCAGAGGCAGTGAACGAGTGGTGAGTTTCCAGACTAGTTAGTCGTCCAAAGGTGAGGCCGTACCCGATCCAAAAATTAACCTAGTTCATGCGTCGGCCGGTTGTGTCTTGCGGAAGCTTTAGTCATCACCTCCATTTAGTCTTGCTGGTTCACGTAACGAGAGTCGTCAGCGTGGTGCGGCCCAAGCTCCAAAGCCGGCACGGGACAACCTTGGGCTTGCAGCAGGCGGTTGCGGTGTTTGGCAAGTAGGCTCTCGAGCGCGACGGAGATAGTCTACCAAACCCACACAGCATGTCAACGTGTGAGCGCCAGCTGACCTGCGAAGCTCGTCGCCAAATTTTCTGAGGCTCCGGGGATTTCGAGGTACTTGGTTGTCTCACCCTCGGATGCACAAGAAGGGAGATCTGGTTATGCCATTAGATACTGCGGACGTCAACATTGACGGATATGGACCTACTTATTCATGGTGGTGCGTGGAGCTAGACACTATCTTGCCGCCGTCGGTGACATTGTGCAGAGCTATTGTGGGTGAGACTCGGACGTACGCGCTAAGCACCGGACTCGAGGTCTTTGAAGGGAAGTACGCCACGGACGCTACTGTTGTGTACCGGATTGGATGGCTGAGGCACGTCGAAAACCAGCGCAGGGTCTGAAGCGTACAATTTCGATACGGCTTTGATACATAGGGAAGGGTGCTTGAGGCTGCCCTGTCAAGACGAGTCTCAGAGCGTGAAGCTGCGGCAGGAGCGGATACCAAAGCTTACTTCAATGTGGGAGCGCATAGCGGCAAGCACTGACCACACATACCCTATCGGCATTCACTGAAGTAGACCGATCTTTGCCGAGTACCACGACGGCAAGAACTAGTGAACCTACTGCCTCTGCAGCCCAATCCATGGTTACTTATCAAGATCTGCTGCTCACCGCTCGGGTGGCCAATCAAAACATGCACTGACACCTGAGGCCTGAGGCCTGAGGCCTTGAGGTCGCACCTTCCCTCTTCGAAGCTGTCAGCGGGTGTCAATGAAACGTCGACGCCCGTGAGCCCCACAAGAGGAATTCGGGCAGCATATCCTGGGACGAAGCCTATCATAAGAAGCTGTTTGATGGACTTGTCAATGAGCTTCTATGCCATGCAAGCTCCGCCATTGCGCAAGCGCGTTCATGGTGACGTGACACGACTTACTTGATCTCTACGTGTAGGCCAATGGCCAAAAACCACGACGCAGGGGGACCGCATAGAATGTAGAGTACTAGGACTTGATCGCACTGTCGGCCGCCTGATTCAGAGTGCAACATCATTGTGATAGGCTTCATACAATCGACTCCGCGCTACTGTCTGATCCGAAGTATTCGTCTATACGTCGATATCCACTATCAAGTGGTTTGAGCGGTACGCCCATAACTCGTACTGCTGCACTAGACGCGGGCAGATGGTGGAGCGCTTGAGTAAAGCACGACAGCTGCAATATTGTGAACGGCGACAGTCGATACCTGCTAGGCACTCCTGTGAGACAGGAAAGTTGCTTCTTTCATCTTCGGGGAAAAGATTCCCACACGTGTGTTTACTGCACTAGTGGCTCAATTGTGCTGGACGGCCTGGAGACATGAGGGTACACGACACAGTCACGTCTGAGAGTCACGGACCCACTCACATGCAACCCTTTCGGAAACCTTCAGAGGAACAGATTGAATGTACAGCCTTTGCTATGATACGTGTGCGATACTATGAGATTGCCTGGGAACAGACTGATGCACGATAGTCAGAGACTGCGTTTGTCGTAGGTCTTGTCAATGTTCCAAGTACTCGAGCCTGAGCGTTCATCAACGACAGCAGTTAGTCGCTCTAGTCCAGATATCGTCAACGGCATGTAGATGTTAGCTGTGGGTGAGAGAAAACATACATATTTCCCTAGATGGACTACCTAGTATCGCACGTCCTGTCCGAACACTTTCAGCACCATTCTATCGGGACCATACGCCAGGATTCATCTGGCATGATACAAGCTTCCTGCCGAAAAACCCTGCTTCCTCCTAGTAGAGTCAATCCCTGAAGTCAGTGGTAGGCTTTTACGCGTTCAGAATAAGCGTCAAAGACAGCCTACTCATCTACCCGTTCGAACTCGGCTCACTCCGCATCCTGTGAGGTGCATAACACCAGTAGGCGTTTCCGCGTCTGCGGGCACCACAATCAGCGCAATAAAGTGTACTTAGTCTCTTTGAGAATACACACGCGCCTTGTTGATTCGAGTGGCAGAGCCTGATATCCACCTGGCCGGGTCGTGCCGTGCCTTCAAAGAATCGAAATGGCGGCGGGACCGTCTGCGGTAGTTCCGTCCCGAACAGAGGCTAACCTAGCAGAGTGTACAGTGCAGAAGGCTCTCATACTACGCACGCACATGAGAAACGCACCTCTTCACAATATGTCCGGTAAGAGCATAAGGAGATGACCTGAGAGTAGATTGAAGTCCGAGTTAAGCCAAGTCGAGGACCGCGCGTACGGATCCCTACGGTCACGTGTTGAACACGCAGTGTCGACGGAGTCCGAGCGGGAAACTTGACCTTCGCATCACCTTTGTTATACCTTGACTCCATGTTACTACGACCAACGCACTGCATCATGGCGGAGACAGCCCAGTACTCGCACAGCCTTGGATTGTAATAGCCGAGAGTACTCGAGGAGGCCCGCTGGCAAGAGCCGACGACTCGAACCTGCGTGCTACGATCCACCCAACCACCGGCGGTGACCGCGTACGTGCCATCAACTGTCGGGTCGTTTGCGAAGCTCCGGCAAGCCCGACATCGTGCGTTGCAGACAGGCACTGAGAACGAAGCTTGCACATCAGCCTATGCCCCATGCCGGAATAGATGTGAAGCACTGAACACAATTTGGACGAGCTGGTCGCCAAATTGGCAATGCAGGGACACCGGGTGAGCAATCCCTATCCTTTCCTCTCAATGTTCCCACCTGCGGTCCAAAGCCGCACGCTTGTTCGTCAGCCTTGATTCCAATTTACCAGCTTGGTGAAGGCCTCATGGGGTTTTCGGCACGACATCACTCCTTGTCGTCCTGATGGACGTGAGGACATAGTGCTAGACTCTGCCGCGAAGGGTCGCTCTGAGCACCGTACGGCATTGCGTCGGAGCTGCTTTTCCTCTCATCGCTTCTCGGCGTTCTCGAATCGATACCTTCTGCAGGGTACCAATATCGTACGTATGCTGATTGATATCTGTTGCAGATGCAGTACTAACTGCGTAACCGACTCAGTCTCTGGCCATGACGGCCAACGGCGCGAAGTCTTATTGCATCTCGAACAGTTCATCCCTTTCACCGCCAAACAGCCCCCTCTAGAATCGAAGGGGCAACTGAACTACAGAGGGTATCCTCCGCCCCTTACGTCGTCGTACTCGTGTTCAATGACCTCACGTCTTATCAGGAGTCCGTCTATATTCCCCACGCAGATTATGGCATTCAATGCGCCTATCGCTGCGTATCGTTACTTCGTGCGTACTCCATGTTTCGTTGCAGATTCAAATCTAAACGGACTGCCTAGGTTGAATGAGTAGACGCACAGTTATTCGGGTGCGCCTGACTCTGGGAGGCGCCGAAAGGGCCAGTCCTCCATCTATGTGGAAGCCGTCGCCTTCCGATGAGCGCACAATGCCCATTTTGTGAACCCTGTGGCGGCTCGTACAACTATTCCGAACGTCGCAGATGTCCGCTTTGGTTGCCTCGTGGTTCGAGAGGCACCCTGTGCGGTCATTGTGACCCCCCCTATGCTCCTTCGTGAGGTGTGGATGGCGGCGGCCATCTACGTGAGGTATGTGAGGTATGATGCACATACTGATTTAATCAGCCCACAGCAGTGCTTTAATGTGGACTACGGGTGAGTTATCGCATTCCCAGTGGTAACAACAATGTTTGCATTGATGCACCCGATCGAGGCCCGATACACAGATTGCACCCATCCCGGGATATCCGGAAAGGTTCGTTGCGATCGTTGAAAGCTCATCGATGCATGCGCAAACTGGGTGCTAAGCATTTATAGCGGCTCGCGCATGAACTTGCTTTCAATCTGTTGGTGTGTTCCGGTCTTCCTTGTGATGCGCGTTCACCGCACAATTTCACTTCTAGTGAGCGGTAATCAGGTTAGTGGCATAACCCCACACAAATGGAGCCACCATTACTGGTGATCTGCTTATTTGTGAAAGCCTGGCTATTTCAGTTGCGGTTCGGGTGCGAACCGGCTTCCACAGACCCCACTGCGGAGCTCGCATGTACGTGCTGCTAGTGGGACGCATAACCACAGTTCTGCGCAGCGTCGAAGTGAGTACTCGTTATCACGTGTTCAAGTTCCACCCCAAGTCGAGGACAACAAGGCCATCGAAGAATTTGGTGGGTGACATACCACAGCTTCCATAGGCTGACCCGCAGTGACACATACGGAACCCTCCGCTTACTTCACTACCCATGCTGTCCATCCAGTGAACATTCCATGCTGACGTTCGAATGGGCATGTCTGGACTTTGACATTTATAGATATGCGCCCTTTACCGCACTTGAATAATTGTGATGCACGCCATTCCGCGGAAAGTGGTCACAATTTTCCAGAAGATCAGGTGCGCTATGTCCCCAGGGAGGTACGCACACATGATCAACTGTCGCGGAAAACTCTGTACCTGACACCCGCGCGATGCAGCACAGTCACCTGCGGTTTATTTTGACTTGCGGAGCAGCTGATCGCTAGTCTCTTGCACTACCCAATAGCATGGCTACTGCCCTCGCTCGAAGTCAGATACTCAATCATCAAAGTGCCGAGCTTTGGGGAGACCTATGATCGTGACTCGTATGCCAATGCCACCGAGATCCTTCCGACTCAGGGATCTTCCACCTGCGCGGCGAAATGCGGTTCAGGTCTCACGCGCACGTCCCGCATGCAATGGTATGACCCGAAGCAATCGGTGTAGAAGTGTGGGCCGTTGGGCAGCTAGACGTCAAGCTGTAAGTTGTGGACTCCACGAACTCTCTTCTGGCACGGATCTAGTATAAACGAAGTACAGGCCGGTCGCGACAGGATGTCTGTAAAACATATGTCCGAGCGACTAGCTATCCTCTCGTTCCTACTCATGCTTGACAAGATCCGAGTCATCCGTGAACTGTTATCAGGTCGACGGCTCGAATTCCGGTCACGGTGCACTCGGCATTGAGTCCTGCGGAGCCACAGCGCTTTCGACCAACTGAAACAGCATTTCCTTCAGAAGATCTTCTGTATTTTCATGGGCGAGATGTCCTAATGGTCAGAGCATGAGTCGAGTGAGTTTCACTTTGGAAATTGAAGCCAGAGCTAACTCGGCGGACTCTTGAAGTTTCCTTATTAGGTCAAAGTTTGTGGCCACTTTTAGCATCAGCGCTTGTCAAGGCGTGTGCCACTGCGGCGGTGGCGGTGCTCTGGGACGCCACAACACCACCACGGATGCACGTTAGGCCATGGTTGGTGGGTCTACTGTTGTGGTGCCACACGGTCTTACTGACGTAGCCTGCTCTTCTTTTCGTGCCGTGGAGTACGAGTATCGACGCAAATTTCGACGACTCACTGTTCTCGGCCGGGTCAAAGCAAAGACTCGGGACGATGTGGGGTTCTCGATTCCGACGGGCCTGGGACGCGAGGTGGCGTTGTCGGTTGGTGAGTCTCATTTTACGACATGCACAGCCTCGGAAAATGAAGTTCACTGCGGAGAATGACATGAACTTTCCAAGACACTGCCAACAGCCTGAGAATCACCGGTATGTGTCCCGAACCGTACGGCCTGAAACTTTCACTTATCCCGTATGTCACTTCTCGACTGCGCAGAATGTTACTCGGGCAATCTTCATACTTTGCGAGGGGGAGCTCCTGCATAGCACACGCTCTGAGTCTGCGGCCGCAGTCTTCTGCTCCTCAGCGGCATTGCTCTCTGGCTTCCATCTCGTCCGGACCTACCTAGCATCGCCCAGGACTACGCCATTTTCGGTGCCGCACCACTCATGGATGGCCGTAAAGCAACCCTGCTTGCTGCCACGTACCTGTTTCATCCGTCACCTGCCCAACAGTCAGCACTCATTTTGTAGCGCGAGTGTCCAGTCCTCCGATGAGCACTCGGAAGTAACAAACCTTCTTGCGATTGACGGAGGATAAAACAGACAGGTGAGGCTATAAGTGATGCAAGTGTGCAGATCTCATGGAGCGGTTTATGGGGTCATCCGTGGTAGCCGCAGAAATCTTCCCATCACCGTCATCGTTCATCCCAGTCCGTTCATAAACAGCGTTGCCGGAGAAAGCATGCCGCGCCAAGCATGTATCCGCGCGGCGCGCGATATAATTGGGTACCATTTGCTATCTGGAGTTCCTTTCTCTGGATGGGGAGGGGGACGCAATGCTTTCACCCATATGATCCGCTGTAGTCTTCGAAGACATGATATTGGTGTGTTGTGCCCAATCCGCATTGCTCGTCGCCCGTTTACACCATTTTCTGAAGTATTGTGGCTAGGTTGCGGCGTGCATTCGACACTCCCTGGCGTCGACTGCGCTTCGGCAAATCTTCCTGACAAGCCAGAATGAAGGAGCGGTCGGACAGATGATGTCCCGTGGCCCTTCTTTACTTGCTTTACGGTGAGAATTTCGTACCACATGAACGGAGCGCTGGAATTGAATCATTGGACGCTCCAAGCGAAGCAGAGATGCTCTGGTCGAGGCGCACGCATTGTATAGGTGCGTATTCTGCCTACGCGCCAGTGGCTGATTGATACAGCAGCCTGCGGCCTTTCCATGATGGGGATGCCGCCCGATAACCGCTTTCTAGCCTTGGTACATCAAGTGCCATATACACCTCGTCACAGTGTGTTCGGCGCAGAACGTCTTGCTGGAGTATTTGTCTCAAAACTCTCACACGTGGCTCTGCTCTCGAACAGCCAAACTCTACAGTGCAGCATAACGATAGATGTCTAATCGACAACAATCGAGTCAACCGCAAGACCCCGCTTCTCTGTGTTTCAGTGTCTGTCCACCTCGTCGCTGTTGCAGTAACGATGAAACGCCGCCAAAATGTCCACTGAACCACTCTGAGCTCTGACTGGAGCGTTCCACTGTCACCCTCTCAGGTGTCCCTCTCTCGGGCGCTGCAGCCTCGGGTATGCGTTTACGAGGCGTGGTGTCTAATGGCTTGCGTTTCCACCCTGTTGACACGCGTTGTAGCCTGCACTGATTCCAAGGTATGTGCCCACCTTGGCGTCCATTGCGTCACGTTAGGAAAGGCCCCCTTATCCCTGCATTTCTCACAGGCCCATTATCGACGCAAATGCATCCTTGCAACTTCAAAGTCGCCTTGTGTGTGTCACAATCCAGCGTTCGACTGCCACGGGTCTGCTTTGACGGCTAGTCTGGAAAGCGAAGAAGGTTGTCTCGGTATTCGGCCAATTTTGGAGCTGCTCACAGGAAGTGTCAGTCTAACCATACTACCGGCACAGGTAGCTCGAGCGAATAGCGTAGAACGCCGGCCTCAAGGTACAATGGATGCAGCATGCTGGAAGTAGAAGCCTCCAGACGTCTTTCCGGCAACCATACTTGTTCACATGAATGCTTTATGCGCACTATCAAACTTAATTGAGTTCCGGCGATATTCCCCCATCTACAGATTGGGTCCAAAGATGGCTTGAGATACTGGTCAACATCTCACTTGACAATTCTAAGTGTCACACTTGTAGTGTTGTCAACAATTATAAGCGACGAACCGCACGACAGGTCTGCTCGAATATGATCTCAAACAGTGGACTCTCATTACAAGACTACAAATGCCGAGTCGATATGGTGGCCAACAAATTCATCTGTGGCGGATGATGTGGAGATTGAGTTGAGTACGAGCCCCAGAACGGAAAGCATGCGACGGGCGGGTGGATCCACACGTAGTATCGGGTATTCAGGGTGCGATGTATTGTGGTTAGCATTTTCGGAGGTTCAGGATGAAAGCGTGTGCACCGTGTGGTTGTCCAACCGCACCATGGGCGCCAACGCAGTGGTGCTGTATATAATATAAGTAGGTGGTGAGACGGAAAGGGAGTCTCGATGGGCAGCCTGGTCACTCGCGCCTCGCCTACAGAGAGATATGTCTTATGACGCTCGGGGACCCGGTAAAGTATTGAAGTCATCAGGTGCTTATGTTGCAGACGCTGACCAGAAGGCGCAGACAACCCACGCCGCGGGTCCTCCGAGTCTAGCTTCGACTCACCGTCCAGTCCACATCGCGGTCGGAGCAGAATCAAGCTTGCCAATACCGAGTCTGTGGGGCATATGCCCCCACGACTGCCACAGGAACTAGCAGAGATGGTTATAGACGAACTTGGGCGCGACTACCAGCGCCCAGCCCTCGCCGCGTGTTCTCTCACTTGTCGCGCCTGGTTGCACCGTTGCCGCATCCACATCCATGCCGCAGTCAGACTCGATCCCAACAGTCACCTCGATAACCTCTCAAAGCTCTACGATGGCCCTCTCGCACAGTACGTCCGTAGCCTCAGCATCGACGCCTGTGTCGAAGGCGAGCCCCGCCCCCACCAGTGGCTGAACACCGTTCGGCCGCTCCTGGAGAGACTCAAGCGGATTCGCAGGCTCGCGTTGGACGCGATCGTATGGGAGCATCTCGAGGAGGCAACCAGGAGGATTTTCTTGACAAACTACGAGGATGTCCGCGACATCTGGCTTGCCACATGCGACTTCTACGATCCGGCGTCGTTTGTGCGGTTCCTTCAGGTGTTCAGGCGTGCAGAGAGCATTCGGATGGAGGGTGTGGGGTGCGATCCGGTGGATTGCGAGGAGGCGTTGAAGGAGAACGGCGAAGAACTGCATCTGAGGTGCCTGGATGTGGGAGACCTGTGTAGCGCCCCCAGCATCGTCGCACAGTGGGCATGGTACGGGCGGCGGGAGTTGAGTCTCGAGGACGTCCACATCACCTGGGGTAGCGAGGACCCCATCCACCTCTCGCGCATGCTGCAGCTCGCCGGGTCCTCCGTGAAGAAGCTGTCCATCACCATGGATGACCACGTCCAGCGGGTGCGAACAACAGCAGGTGAGAATTCTGTGTGGTTCACGTCACGTTCTGGGTGTTGTGCGGTTCATTCATCACGTATTGGTATTGTAGGCGAACTACGAGGTGCTGTCGACCTCAGCCAGAACACTGGTATCCAGGTGTTGCGGATTCTTCTCCGCCTCGAGACGAGCAACTATCTCGAGGTGTCCTGGATAGGGGATGTCCTCGGGCAGCTCTTTTCCCAAACTCTCGAGCAAGTCACCATATTCATCGAGCTGCCATCGTACGAGCTGCTCGATAAGCTCCGATTCGATCTGATTGACAACGCGCTCGCCGATAGGCACTTCCCGGCTCTACAGCGAGTCGATTGCTCTATACTCCGACGGTACATGCTCAACCAAGGTCTTGACCCCTCAGCCATCGGGCGTGTCCAGAGAGCCTTACCCAAGCTCGGTGACTTGAAGATCCTGACCGTCTCACAAGACTACTCTTAACACCCAAATGCTTTCACCCTTCATACGACGTGCTTATGCGCTGTTTTGCTTTTCAGTTATTCTTTTAAATCCTTGCCTTTCTTCACCAGGAGCCCTCCTTCAACGGATCCCCTCCCGAAGATATATTGTTGAAACTTCGGCTGGACGTGAGTACCCTGTTGCAGGATCTTCACCGATCCTGTTTGAGGGTATACATGTGCTCCTTTTGTCAAAGTCCTGACTTTGTACTTCGCAGACGAGGGGCGAAGTGTGCCCGGGTTAGGGTGCTGTTTGGCTAGACCTCCGCGATCTCCATCGAGTATCCTGCACGAGTAATCATTTCGCAATCGCCGTTGTTGCTTGTCCAGTAGGTTCCTGGCAATACATTGTTGACCCGTTTTGTGTGCCATCGGGAGTTGCCGCTCCAGCGAATGCAGCCCGATTTGCTCAACGGTGTACGCCAGTGACACATCTAGATGCGGTGCGTAGGACATAGCAATGCTCAGTTGGCTAATGGACTCAGACCCTATGTCTTTCAGTTTGGGAGCGAAGCTCTGACGGGCGGTTGTCCCATGGGAGCATTGGCGTTTGGTATAGCCCAGTGATCATCTGGCGGCCAACTCCAGCTCTTCCGAGCCGGCGCGCGCGCCACTGCTCGGAGACTAAACGACCTCTTCCAATCGTCGCGGAGTGAGTGCACAATCATTCTGCGCTTCGGGTTCTGTGAATAGAACCTTACCTTTGAAGCTGTTAGATCTGCGTACGTGTCTCGGGGAGTACTGCCTCTCACTGAGCCTGTGCGCTGGCTGGCTCCCAGGGGTTACCGCAGGAGTAGTAGTAGATTGTCCCAAGCTCATTGACCCCGTTCGCAAGCTGCGGCACCCAAGAGTCTTGTGGCTTCCCATATCTCCGTGAAGCTATACACGTGTTGAATGCGTTCCATCCCTGAGCGGAGTAGAAGCGGGTACAATGACACCCCACCCAAACAGCCTGAGATTGTCTGCACTCCAGCAATCTAACTCAAATGTCAAACTCCGCTTTGCAATGGCTGAGTTGCCAATATCATCCCTTGAATCTGGCGCCATCTACAGGCACGCTGGAAGCCTGGAACGGAACCCAGCCGCACGCGAGAATTGGTGTCGCTACCCTACGATTGACCTTCGAGCTGGCTCAGTAGAAAGGCTTCATTTCGGGTCTTCACCACTTTCTCACATCGATGCTTCCCATGAACGATAGGGTATGAAGATCGAGACAATTCCTGTGTCTCGAGCTTGTTGTGGTAAGTACTCGGCCCGAACAGAGGTGACTGGTGCCGCGACGTCGCTGTTTCAATGAGATACCGCCTCCGTCCTGCTGTATTTTGAGAGCTCCTACACAATGCGACGGCGATCCCGGATGTCTGTGCCGATAACGGCGGCAGCTTACCCAAGCGATCCATGATTTTCTCAGCTTCAGTGCGGTGCTTCTTCGATCCACGGCGGCGTCGGTTCATCTGTACTACCCCTCGCCTTGGAAGGACGGCTAGGTGAGTGACACGGCATATACTTTCATGGGGCAGGGTAGGAATGACCCTGTCGCGATGGTCATGCATGCGATGCCGCAGTGGCTACTGTGCGGTGTACCAGTCGTTGGCTGCTCGTATGCGCACCTCGATTTCGCCATCAACCAGTGACTCCCTGCCGCCCGTGATCCTACCTACTCCGTTGGCGTAGAGGGTGGACCGGATGTCGATCGATCCCGAGATGCGTTGCGATGCCACTAAAGTACGACTCAGGCTCGCTGAACTTGCGTTACGACAAGGTATATCAGTCATTGGGCTACAAGGCAGCGTCGTACAACTGTTTGATACATAATAATACATAAGTCATCATGATATCCCAGCTGAGCTGGATGGCGCGCGCATCGACAGCAATCGACATCGGACGACAGGGTGGCCAGGGTGCGTACGCTCGCGAACGCGTTAAAGGTGAGCCTGGATTTGAGACTGGGGGGTAGCGGGTTGTGGGACGCGTGGAATAGGGGGGACGACAGCATAGTGTGCGTTGCCGTCGTAGAGAGGCACGTCGTTGATGAACTTTTCCCAGCTCTCCTCAGTCAGGATGGGAGAGACTGCGTACGACTCGGCGCCAGTGCTGGCCAGGTATTCTTCGAGATGCGGGAGAGCAGCAGTGATAGCCTGGTCCTCCTTCTCGAACTGAGCCCAGCGTGGTACACCTGCATGCTCCGTGTACCAGGAGGGGTCGTGGAGGATGACACCCGCCTCGTACAGATCGAGCAGGGGACGGTGCACACCCGCGTCAAGGGCGGCCTCGTACGCCATGCGGTGCCCGATGGCTTGCACAAGCGGCAAGCAGCGAGGCAGCATGAGCCGGGCGACGCTTTCATGACGATGATTCCCGCCTGCGCGTTTGAGAATTTCTCGGCACTCGTCGAGAAGACCGGCCTCATGCCGACTGAGGAGGCAATCGGGGTACTTGGGGGCAGGCATACTGTAGCGACCAAGTAGCAGCTCGTTCGCGAGGCCTATCGAAAGTATGATCAGCCTTCCGCGACACAGCGACGCATCAGGAGACGTACGGATGCTCAACACTAGAACATCGCCCTCGGCGATCCTGACGCCTCGCATCATGAGCTAGATGACGTTGAGCGGCTGAACAAGCGGGCTAGAAATGACCACATACCTCGTTCTGAAGGATGTTGTTGTGTTCGAACAACCCATGCGCACCGACACGCTCGGTGAAGTTGCTAAGGCTCGACCAGGCGTGATGCGTCATAGCGACCTTCGCAGCAGCCGCGACGCCGTCACGAACACGAGGGTTGAGTGCTGTGTCCGTGTAAAACCCGACCGCGGCCTTCGCATGCGCCTTCATGACAGCAACCTGAGAGAGCGCGTGGAGGATGGGGCCATGTTGGGTCCGGAAAGACATGATGGGCACAGAGGTGCCGTCAGAGCCCGTGACGAAGCGCCGGAGGCTGTAGCGAGCTACAAGATAGGAGTTCACCGACAGCAAAGGAATGGCCGTCGTCGCCAATGCCAGCGAGCCGACAGAAACGCGCCAGATGGAAGATATGAAGTTAATGCGCAAGTCGGCGGGCTTCGCCAGCGAGCCCAGCAGAGCGGTGGCGGGAAGACGAACATGGTCGAATGACGTCACGGCGTGATCGACAGGCTTGATACCACCCCGCTGCGGTATCAATCTAACGACACAGTCAGATATTGGGACTTAATCTTGGAAATAGGGCGTACCTGGAGGTCACACCTTTACACATCTGGTTACCGTCTCCAAGGGCGACAAGGAAAGGTCGGACACCACGGTCTTCGCCCTGCACAACAAGCCTTGCGAAAACGACCGCGATCCGAGGCAGGGAACCGAAGGGACCTGTAGGGGGCATGTGCCTGATGCAGTTGAGACGGTCAGTTTGAAGGTCAATGATGCAGCACTCACTTTCGTGCACGTTCATTCGGCGTGTGGAAGTCAAACTCTCCGTTTGGCAAGAGAGTAGCAGTCGTCTCGAGACGAGGGGCGTCGAGACCATGACCCACTTCTGTCAGCAGAAACTGTGCGCTGAGGACATAGTGAGGAAGGCTCCTCAGCGTGCGTCGAGTCTAACACAACTTACGATACATCGAAACTCAAGACCTTGTCCATGATAGGCCGCAGCTCAGGACGCTTCTCAGCAAACGCCGCAAGGGTACCGCCCATCAAGTTGTACTGAATAGTGAGAAGCGTGAAGGCCGCGGCATCCAGACTGTGGATGTTGTCCGTGTGGAACTCCCAGAACCTCGGGCTCATGTAGAGTACGTCTTCGGCAGTCAGTGCTATGAGGAGCGCTCGGTGAGCTAACGCGTTCGGCGATAGATAACGAGCGTACCATATGCCTTTGCAATGGCTCGAGCACGACGGTAAGACAGGGCGATCTTCTCCTCCAAGGACGCATTGTCGGGTAGGGGCCGGAAGTCTGGGGTGGAAAGGAGATGGGCGGTAGACGGGCTCATTGCGAGGAGCTGAGGTGTGAGAGGATATGATTTGTGCCCGAAGATAGGTGAGGCGAAGAAGCATGAGGCAGACAGACCCATTTTATGTGCGAGAGGGGTCCGGACAATCGGTCTTCCTCATTCCCACTGGCGCATTCCGGGACCTGAGGTGCGAAGACAGTATCTGCTTCTCAGATCTTCGATACGGCTGATCGCATTCTGACCGCTAGTACATGTCTGTACCACGCTCGTCCTCGGCAAGGAAATAATAACTCGCGGGCAAATGTGTTAGCACGATGTGTCAGCAGCGTATGCGATGAATGCTTCGAACCCGCGCGCCGACTTCACTATCAATTGGGGTCGTGGTAGAGACCATGTGAGTTCAACATTCGTGTGGCAGCATGGGCGCACCACGCAATGTGTATCAAGTACAGTGCTAGCGTTGCCGTGTCAGTCCAGGACGAATGAGTGTTGCACATCCTGGGCTTGACATCCTGAAGGAGATGAGTGTCGCAGCTTGCAAGCCCCGGACGCGACATGGTGACGGAACGCGGACCCCGATAAAGGATCGAAATAATGCATGGGCGTCTCTGCCACGCTAGTGCTCCGCACCACATAATATAAATCGAGATCTTGTCTCAACCTTGACGTGCTTGGGCCCAGATGCTCAGCCACCGCGCTAAAAGGCGTCCATCAGCCGCATCACGGTTTTCTAGCGTATGTCGCCGGTTACAACCATCGACCCGGGTCTGTGTGTAAACCGGATCATTCGACGCAATCGATTCAGATATGCCTTCGGCCCTTCGCTACACCACCGGATGAACCCAGTCATAGAAATGATGCTGAGAGCAACAGTCATGGGATCGATGCCGATCGCCATGTATGATAGATGCTGCGCGCGGTATCGTATCAGCCCTAGCCACAGTTGAGAAGTCTCTCGAATCCGGTTATAACTAGGTTGTATGTTGAAGCATCAGTCTGGTATCCGAAGATGTGAGCATCGGTTTGATACCTCCTGTACAAAGTTCCTATGCCTGCTGGCTTTCCCGGGAGCATGTGATGGCAATTTTCGCATATATGTGACTCGTCTCAGGCTGCCCANTGATACCTACTGTACAAAGTTCCTATGCCTGCTGGCTTTCCCGGGAGCATGTGATGGCAATTTTCGCATATATGTGACTCGTCTCAGGCTGCCCACCGCCGGCGCTGGCACCTTGACTCGAACATACATCTTCTCCACTCTCCCACTATATCTGGCGGGTCTCTTTGTATGTTGTTAATCCGGCAATACAGGTGAGTGCTCATGCATATCTTGACTAAACACTCGTGGGGCTCGCGGTTTTCCGGACGAGCTGCGCGGCCCAAACACAAGGCATGTTGCACACAGAATCCTTAATGTACGTATGTGTGTTCGTGCTCGTTCCGTTGCTGTCACTCTCCCGCGCGCAGGGCGAGCGGGCACGACCGGAGGAAGGAGTACGGGAGATGTAGCAGAAGACGTGCGGTGTCGGAGGTCTGGTTCACAGTGAGTACTATCATGACTGTATGCTGAAAAGTACTATTGTCAAGGTTCGTCGTCCCACTACTTACCATTCTCAGTGTGCTGCAGCTGAGGCTGATTGCAGAGCATTGGCCCTTGTTGTCGAGCCGAGAACATTGGTATGTAGAGTGCACTGTTGTGGCTCCAACTCAGCTGATACTTATACAGGTTTTGACAACCTAACCGCATCCATCAGTACCGTCTCCGAGGTCGCGATCGCATGAGAGCCTGAGGATGGAACGAACCGGTGCCGTGCGGCCGAGGTTTCCTCAGCAAGCCCCGGATTGGTATAGGATGCTCATGAAGTAAGCCTACTCAATCGTTCTCAATAGGCAACTGCTAACGACGTCTCCCTGTGGCACGGGCACGAGCCAAGAAGGGACCGATGTGTTGGACAATTCGTAGTGTGCAGGCTCGAAGTGTCCGTGGCTTTCCGGGGGTGACGGTGACAGTAGATTCTTCATGTTGATTAAAACCTTTTCTTGAAGATTCACATGATATATGTTGAATGACCCCAAATGACGGATTAAATCTACTGCCCGCCGGTCGCGATGGACGGCGGCGGCGGCGGGCGCAGGAAGGCGCGGAACGCCGGGATGCGTTGAATAGTCTGATTACCTAATGGTGTTCAATCGCGACCGTCCCGGGCTGCACCACGTGGAGCAATGATATCGGATTGTGCTCGAAATACGATGGATCCCTTCCCGAGACTGTATGGATTTCATACTGAAAGACCGGTGTCGAAATGGTATCCGTTGATGTTTTATCAATCCGACATGGATCACAACCCCGCACGGGCATACCCCCCACGTTATGAATATGCCCTGTGATAGATGTCCTCCAGACATCTATCACGTCCCGTGGTGTAGGTCATAATTGCCGCTCACCGTCCTGGTCGACGTCAAGTGACGCAACAATCTCGAAACCAACGAAGATAACTTAGCCCAGCGATAAGCAACACAGACTGCGCACCTATGATGGCAACCTGCATTCAGGGCCAGTCAATCAGTCGGGCGTGTCATTGTCTTCAATTCACCCTGCCGATTTGAAGAGGAACGTCAATATGCCGTACTTGAGTGGTATTCCAGAATGGGGTTGATGAGATGGCAGAGTGGCCTCGAATCGAGCTGCCATCGCATGTCGCTCGTTGCATCGCGACACTGTGTTTATGGCTTCTGCATGAGACACTTGCGTATATCCGCCTTCCGCCGCCGAGCCATGCGTGTGCGCAGTCTATGCGGGTGGTCGAAAGGGAGTCCGTTTCAGGAAGCTGCTCTCCGGTGCAGGGGGGCCGGGGAAGATAGTCAGAATATAATCGCGGCTGCGTTCAGTCATCTGCTCCAGTCGCTGATCAATAATGCTCCCGGTCCTCTGGTGATTAATGAGATTTCACGGCGTCGCCGTCAGCCCTTCGAGTTCCACGGGAGGAACCACCCTAACGCTGACGTATGACCGATGGCAACCTGCCCGCTGAAGAATGGACTGGAAGGGCCAGGTCATCATGCCTCCGAGCAAGTAGACCCGTCAAGGAGAGAGCGAATATGAACGTTGGTATCAGTAGCAGTGCCTACGAAGACGAAAATAGTCAACACGTTACTTACGTTGACTTCGTTACATGTGCTGCGGCCCGGCAGTGCGAGGTTATCTTTAGGGCATGGTAGGTGGCTTGGTCCCCATCGTAGATCTGCCGCCTTCCAAGACATCATCCACGTACCACCCTATGAGGAGTGCTACTCGGCGGTAGCGGGTAAGTGATGTCGAGTTCATTGCTGGTGCATTTGGGCTGCTCGTTCGCACGATGGAGCGAACTCTCTGCGAAGCCGAATCGTTCGCCCGCTCGATCGTTCTATGCAGAAGATAGGCATGTCAGTGGCGGGTACAGATACCGCGATCGACATGGATGCCGCCGAATCAATGAAATGACCCGAGACTGACCTAGAGAGATCCATGGGAGTACTACTAGCCCCCTGAGCAATCTTCTTTCGATCATGTTGAGGACAAACGTGCCTTCTGGATCGCTGTAGTCCAGGTGGCGAGAGCGTTGCTGATGCTGAGAGAGCCTTATGCGAAGCAAGGGTCACGGAATTATGGCATTGCAAGTAGGTGCCAGAGCCAACGTTGCACATCGTGTCTCGAGCAGTGCGCGTCGCGACCCATCAAGCCGCACGTTATAAGCGCTCGCACAGAGATATCAGGACCGAGGGGTTGCAGCTGCTATGTTATCACCCCTGTTGGCTGGAAGAATGAACAAGACCTCGTCAGCAAATGCGCCATCAATGCGTGTGGTGCTCACTTTACCATAAACGCATCGTTAGGCTTACGCAAAAATGTTGAGTACCAGGCATATCAAGCCTGCTGCGCGCCCGTGCTCTATAACAAACTGAAGCGCATACTAGGTCTAGCGTCGTTGGCAGGTAGAAGAAGCTAGTATCACCTTTACGTCAAACCTGGGCACACGGGCTAACGGAGTACTTGCGGGTCAGGGTCGTCTGGTCCATCACCCGGCCTCGGGTGTAAGTACTCTGATAGTCTGGGAGCTGGTGGCACCCTAGGGCAAATCGTTGTCCAGAACACGGCGTTACGGCCAACCAACCCCCACGAGCTTTGCTTACTCTACCGTGAGCCCTTCTGCAATGCAGCCAGTACGTGGCCTCCCGCCTTCGCGCTCACCGTACCCCTGGTTGCCCGCGTTGCGCAATTCTAGTCCCCACGTTCGCGCTTGGGCCCCCTCCTGGATCTCGCGACATCCCATGACCCGGGATGTGGGCCTTTGTGGGCTTGTATCGTCGACGTCTGCGAAGCGCAATCAGGTGCTTCTGTCAATCGAGCGCCCGACCCGCGGATAGCACCAGCGGACTGGCACGGTAGCCCGCGCGCGCAATGGTACGCCATGCTGACTAATTATGCACGGGTTCGGCATCCCTTCCAGGGCGCATACCACGCGGGGGTCGTGGAAGGCAGGAGCGGTGGCGAAACGTCCCAACGGCGAACTTCCGTGAGAGCATGGCCTTGGGTGTGCCTATGCGACGTGCTGCGCGACCGACGCTTCGAGGCGGTTTGCAAAACATTGAAGGGGGAAGAGGCGGAAACAGGCAGCGCTGCGTCCCTCGTCCTGGCTCGGGCTTTGCGATGTGCCCGATCGCTCGCAAGATGTCACTATCGCCTTCGCAACATACGTTAGCAGTGAGCTCCACTGTCATAATCTATCGGTACGTACGTTGGGTTCCCTTTTGGATACTTGGCATCATGAGGTGCACGCGGTGGCTCATAGCTCTGCTGAAGGGTAGATCCAGCTGCGACTCATGCATATACCTATGTATATCACCTCAGGCCGTCGCGATGTCATCCACACGCCAGCGCTCAGCAAAGAGTGCGCAGTCCACCTCGATGACTGTCAAGATGTATGGTTGGAGACTGGTTGAAGACATTATGCCGATAACTCACCATGTGCGTGGCGTTGATACTGCCCTGAGCTTCAGCGAGACACCCCGTTCAAGGCAGACCAAGACACTCTGATTGATTGTACTTAGCCAAGTACGGCCCATGCGTGCTGCGCCTCTCCAAACGATGGAATGACCGAGCGTCGGCCGAGCATCGCGTGTCAAATTGCGATAGATGATGTGCCCACAGAGGGCGCCGCAAAGTGGCGAGTAGGCGTAACTGATGGTGGAACCGTGCGAGTCCACGAAAGGCTGCATGAATGCTTCTAGGAGGAGGCGCCATAAGCGATACACGGTGGGGAGGGAACACGGCAGACGTGTCGTGGATGCCCAGCTACGGGTTTTGCATGAGCGCCGTAGGCATCTGCGGTTCGGTGAAGACGGCAATTGTGTCAGAGAGATTCGTCTCGAACGGTTATAGCGCACCGATGTACGGTCCTGCGATTAGCTTGAAGGCATATCGCGTGCGAGTTCTTCGGCTATGGTATCGTGCATTTGATACACTTCCCCGAAGATTTTCTAGGAAGCAGAGTCAGCGGATGACCGCGCCCAATCGGGAAGTGGCTCACTATCATTTGTATTCTGGTGCGAGTCTATCACCTTTCCATTGACAATCTTGCGAGGCTCGCCTAATACTGTTATCGTCAAAGCATGGCTCTAGGGCCGAGATGACCGATGACGCACTGTATTGCTTTCCATCACGCCGGGACATGCTTCTGTTGGATGTTTCCTTTGACATACTTGTTCCGGGGGCCGGGGGGAAATCGAAATCCCCGATCATGGAGCAAGCATGCCCGATGCCCGCAAAGATCGGTAGACACGTCACACGGCGGCGCGTCAATCTCAAAGCGACCTGAGACACGATACGGCGTCCATACGTCGCAAGTACGCGGTCGTATCTCCTTTCGCCGGAAGCTGCATGTCGAACACCTGTGAGAGAAGAGTAGAATTGACCTTTCAGGGTGACATAACCGTGGAGGTGAGCTAACAGCGTTTGTATTCAACGTCGCTGAAAGCACACTGCCCAGCACTCCCCGGTGTGTGAACTGAAGATCTCCCGCTCACCGCTTCTCGCGAGAGCATCAGGCAGCATACCAGACCTTTGTGGCGAATATCGTGGAACCACTCATGCCACTCATGCCGGTATAGAGGGGTGACGCCGGCTGAAGGTGGCTCTCTATGGACGTCCTGACCCACCATCGTACCTAGCCATGGTCACTTCAGCTGGAAGATGGCCTTGCCTGCGATGTCGCCAAACGTCCGTAGCCTCACCAAGTCAACGACGCACTGTTTCACTAGGTTTTTGACTCGTTCTTGCTTCACCTACCCAGATGACGTACCCAGTGTCAAAAACGCAAACATTGTAGGCCTCGAGCGTTCGGCGATCCCTGTCGCAGGTAGAGGAAGACTATGGCAACACATAAACATGCGTCACAGCTTGATTCTGAGGGAAAGTGATTGTTTTTATCCGGCGTTAAGGTGCACTGGGCGTCCAGTTTCCTGGCAGGTGCACTCAGCATTGTCCCGTAGGGTCCCACGGGAGAACGATGTATGAGGCACTAGAGAGGCGTGTACCGACATGCCTGAATCCGTTGACCCCAAGTGTTGAAGCCAGATGGGATCAAAGGGCCTGTCGTAGAGCGAGCACTAATGAGGGAGAGTAGCATGCGACTCTAGAGGTGGAAAGCAAGAAAGGAGAGGAGGAGGAGGAGGAGGAGGGTGGTTGTCAAGAAACGCGTAAGGTAGACGCTGGCCGCAGCGCGTGTCGGGTCATGGCGTGACACGTGATGGCGTATGTGGCACCCGCTGCGGCGGTGGGAGAGTGGGAGTCGCCGCGTTTGCGCTGCGTATGTACTACGCCTTCTCTCTCCACTCCGACAACGTCCCACTCGCTCACGGCGGCGAGTAGCCCAGACTGTAGCTATGTGCTCATGGCTACTGCCTAGGACAGCTCTCGTCCTATGGCTCTTTCACTTCCTCTCCGGTCTCCTCGCGGTTGCCGCCCAGGAGCCCGGCTCTTCGGTCACCTATTTCTCAAACCAACCGAGTCGACTCTTCTTCTTCGAAGACTCACCCGTATGCCCATTTCACGCGACTCTACGAGGCTGCGCTGACATCACAAATCTCTCAGACTACTATATACCACGACCTGATTGACGGGAATGTGTACGTGTCGCAAGACGAGGGAGCAACCTGGACACGCGCAGATACAATACCGGAGGGTGAAGCCTCTATGGTCATAGAACATCCTTTCGACAACAAATATGTGCGTATCCGAGCTATGCCACATGAATCATCCGTAACAACTGTTGTAGGCCTTCGTCCTCACCCGTGGCTACGACCATTACCGAACTGCTGACCGAGGTAAAACATGGCAACGTTTCGTAATGCCTGTTCCCCCTGCTCTTGTCGGCAAGCCACTTTCCTTCCACTCCGACCCTCAAAAGTATGGGTACATTCTGTACCAAGGTACTGCCTGCGAGTCTACCGGCGGCTGGGGCAGTGTCTGTCATGATGAGGTACGTCGCGTGCGCTTAGGTGTTGCTGTTTCTCCCTCTTTCCTTCTCCTCAATGGATGGATACATCACGCACGGTACCAGGTCAGCAGACATGAGAGCTACCGACGCCGTGTAGAAGCCATGTTCACCGTTCTCTCCTCGCACTCGGCCAGGATAGCTTATTGAGAGAGTACCAGACGGCTCGAGCTTGTCTGGATAGACCTAGGCACATCCTAACTATGCACGGTTCGTCCAGGACATGTCATTACCTCGCCACCATTGCTCCCAGCCTTTCCTTTCGACCAATCGGGCGAGGTAAGATTGTCACCCTGACAGAACCGTGTACTAACGGTGGAGGATGATTTGACTTTGTCTGAACAAGTGCTTATGTGTGCTGAGAAAGTGTGACGCACGCAGCCATGCGTTGAATGGTCATACCCAGCTTTCGGAGGTCGGATGAACAAGGCTATGTGTGTTATTTCTCAGTTAGAAAAATGCGTCTGAATCAAGCTATTGATTTTACCCTCACTGTATATTCTTGGAGAGTTCTCGTTTGACGAAGCTGACGGAAATTCACCCACCTCTGTAGACATACTACACCAAAGATGCGTTCAGCGACGAGGCCGAGCTTCTCCTTTCGGAAACATCACGCTGCCAATTTGCTCACAGCAGCAAAGACTTCAAGCATGACGCGCATCCCGACCTCATCTACTGCGTTGGTTTCGACACAAGCTCGTCCACGGGCATGCACTCGCTATCATCCAGCCGTCTGCTCTCGTCGACAGACTTCTTCGACCAGGATCTCCGGGTCGAAGACCTCGGGATCGGCAAGCAGGCGCGCGGGGTCGTTGCGTTCGCCATTGTGTCCAAGTTCGCGGTTGTCGCTCTGCGGGACCTCAGCCCTGGGAGCGACGGAGAGATGCTCCTCTATGTATCCGTTGACACCAAGACGTGGGCCAAGGCGCGCTTCCCTCACGCATCCTCCGCACGGCTCCGGGAGAACGGCTACACCATCGTAGAGTCGACGACGCATTCGCTCGCGGTGGACGTCATGCTGCAGGACATGACGACGACGATCGGGACGCTGTTCGTGAGCAACTCGAACGGGACGTTCTTCGTGGAGAGCCTCAAGGACACGAACCGGAACGAGATGGGCTACGTCGACTACGAGAACTTGTACGGCATCGAGGGCGTTGGGCTCGCGAACATCGTCGCGAACGCGGAGGAGGTCGAGGGCCGGCGCGCGCAGAAGCAACTGCGGACGCGCATCACCTTCGACGACGGCCGCTCGTGGGCGCGGCTGCACCCCCCGAGAAGCGGTGTCTCGTGTGACGTGGACGACGACGCGTGCTCGCTGCACCTCCACTCCGTGACGATCCCGCACAACTTCGGGCGCGTGTTCTCGTCGCCCGCGCCCGGCTTCGTGATGGGCGTCGGCTCGGTCGGCGCGCATCTCCGGCCGTACGACGAGTGCGACACGTTCCTGAGCACGGATGCGGGCCTGACATGGAAGATGGTCCGCGAGGGCGCGCACAAGTACGAGTTCGGCGATTCTGGGAGTATCATGGTGCTCGTCAATGACGAGGAGAGCACGGACCAGGTCACGTACTCTACCGACCTTGGGCAGACATGGTAGGTTGCATTTTGGGGCCGGTGGTTTGCGTGCGGTGCTGATCTTGGGTGTAGGCAGACATACAGCTACAGATTTAACATGCGCGCGCGTATCCTGACGACGGTGTCGGACTCGACGTCGCAGAAGTTCATGCTCGTGGGCCAGGTCAGCCGGGAAGACGTGCCGGGCCGCGGGCGGTGGGCTCTGGTCTACCTCGACTTTGCGCCTGTCCGGTCGCGCAAGTGCGGGGACAACGACTTTGAGCGGTGGTATGCTCGCTCGCGGACACATGAATGCCTTATGGGCCACAGGGTGCGTCACTCAGTTCGCACACCGTCGATGCAGCTCACGATGACGTGTGCGATTCTAGCAATGGTACAGGCGCCGAAAGCCAGACGTGGACTGCTACATTGGCGAGAAGTTCCATGAGCCCATCGAGCACGAAGAGAACTGCGCGTGCAGAGACGAGGATTACGAATGGTCTGATTCCTCGAATAAGTTGTCTGAAGATGTCGCTGACTTTTTGTTGTGCGTCGCAGCGACTACAACTTCGTGCGGCAGGGCAATGAGTGTGTCCCTGTAGGACCCGAACCGATCCCTGCTGGCGTCTGCCCGCCTGATCAGCCAGACAAGACGTACTTGGGATCCTCAGGCTACCGCCTCATCCCGGGAAATACTTGTGACAAGGAGGCTGGCGTAAAGAAGGACGACCGGGTTGAGAAGTCTTGCGCAAATGGTACGTCAGGTGTGATCGTCTATACAGTTGACTTCAGTACTCATGTTTGTATAGCACAACCCGCTGAAGGCGAGATTGTACATCAGATTGTACGGCTTTACGCGTGCTCTCCATGCGTTAGTTATTGATGAATCTCGCCTAGTTCGAATTTCAAGCACCGGTGGTACAGTTCGCGTACTTCAAGGAGTCGACGGTGAATGACTTGATACCTCTTCCGTCGTGTCTCCGCTGACGTGCCCCAGACAATCCTCGTTCGCCTGGAAGATTTCACTATCTGGCAATCTAGCAACGAGGGCTACACTTGGCACCAAATCCAACCTGGAGAACGCTTCGTCGCTTTCTACCACCACACTTACAGCCACGATCGCGCATACCTCATCACCGCGAAAAACTACTTCTACTATACCACCGACACGGGACGGACATGGCTGCATATGCCCGCGCCGTTGCCGCCCAACAACCTCGGACTACAAATTCTGCACTTCCACCCGAGCAACTCGGACAACCTGATTTGGAGCGGGAGCAGTGATTGCGGGGGCTTTGGCGAGAACTGCCACGTCGAAGCGTTCTACACACGCGACAACGGGCGGCATTGGACGTCCATCGAGAAGTACGTGCGGAATTGTGCCTGGGCGCGGGACGCGGAGCTGCTTGTCGATCCGAACCAGATCATCTGCGAGGTGTACCAGAATCAGCGTGGCAATCAGCGATTCTTCGGGCTGGAAAACCCGCTGCAGCTGATTAGCGGCGCGGACTTCTTCAGGAAGAAGACGAAGCTGTTTGACCACGTTGTTGGGTTTACCAAATTCAACGAGTTCTTGATCGTGGCGGAGGTAGGAGAGCGTGCAGGATATCTTCGGTGTTTCATTATCGTCGTGCTGACGTACAACTCTTTTACAGTACCAGGCGCAACAACAGAGCCTCGACCTGCAGGTGTCGCTCGACGGACGTTCCTTCGCCAGCGGCGCGTTCCCTCCTAACCTGCGACCAGACCAACATGTATGTCAGACAATTTTGTCTACAATCGCTTGTTCTGACTTCGCTTCAGGCGTACACTATCCTCGAGTCAAGCACGATGTCTGTCTTCCTGCACGTCACCACGTCGGAGAGACCGCGGCCATACTGGGGAAGCATCTTGAAATCCAACTCGAACGGGACATACTACAGTATTTCGCTGGAGAACGTGAACCGTAACGACGCGGGATATGTCGATTTCGAGAAGATGATCGGTCTTGATGGGATCGCCCTGGTCAATGTTGTATCAAATCCTCAGGAAGCAACTCTCACGGGTCGTAAGGAACTGGAGACGCGTATCACCCATAACGATGGTAACTTGTGCTCGAGTCTAATCTCCGGCGAGGTACAGAGTAATGCTGATGACCAACTCGTGTAGGCGGCACTTGGAAGCGTCTGGTGCCTCCCGTCAAGGACTCCTTGGGCAACTACTACGACTGCGATAGCACCGTGAGTGTTGATTGCATATCATGGCCTACAAGACTGATCGTTGTCGTTCTCAGCGTTGCGCGCTACACATACATGGGTACACGGAACGCTATGACGCGCGCGCGACCTATAGCACGCCATCTGTGCCAGGTCTATTGATGGCTGTGGGCAATGTCGGTGAAGCCCTAGAAGACTATACCGAGAGCGACACCTTCTTGAGTCGCGATGCTGGCTTCACCTGGGAAGAAGTCCACAAGGACGCACATACCTGGGAGTTCGGCGACTCGGGATCCATTCTGATCATGGCCAACGATGAGGAGCCGACAGACCACGTGCTCTTTAGTACCGACGAAGGCCTGAACTGGCGCGAGTACAAGTTCACTGATGAGAGAATACGAGTGAAGGAGATCGTCACTGTCCCCAGCGACACGAGTCGTCGCTTCATCCTCATGGGATACTACCCTCGGTCACCTGCTACCCACGTTGCTGCACACATCGACTTCTCTGCCCTGACGCGGAAAGAATGTGGGAATCAATGTTCTTTTCTGGACGCTGCAGACTTACTGTCCATTTCTCTATCAGGTGTCTTCAGCGAGGATAATCCCGGTTCTGATGACTTTGAGCTCTGGAGCCCGAGCGAGGAGAGGAACGAGCTGTGTCTGTTCGGCCGGCAAGTAAGCGCAAATCAACTTTCTGTGCGATTGCACATCTCATTGTACAATCTCTAGACAATGTATCATCGGCGTGTGCGGGAGGCCAACTGCATCGTAGGTAAACGCCCGAAGGTCGAAGCCAAGTTCGTCAAGAACTGCGCTTGCTCAGATTCCGACTTTGAGTGGTACGCCATCATGTCACAAGGCTACTGATAGAACTGCTGACGACCCGCTCCACAGTGAGTTCAACTACTACAGGGCCGGCAACGGTAGCTGTGTACTTGTCCCGGGTACGCAGCCGCGTCCTGATGACGACTCATGTCACAATGACGAGGATTACTGGTATGCGCGTACCGCATACCGCAAGATCCCATATTCCAGCTGCGAGGGCGGGCAGCGTATTGACCACGGGGCGGCACACCTATGCCCTGGGATCAGGGCACATGGCACATTCTTCTGGCTCATGATGTTCTTCATCCCTTGCGCATTCGCTGCACTTGCTGGCTGGTGGTATGTCCGCAAGCGCTCAAGAGGGTAGGTGGCTTATGCTCAGTGCTTTTGACTTGAAACTCATCCGCGTCGCAGCGCAATCCGACTGCCTGGTGGCGATGCCGGACCACGGTACAGAGGCGACTCAGGCATGCTGGAGACTATCGCGTCTGTGCCATACTACGCGCTGGCTGTGGCGGGCGCTGTTTGGGAGGCGGTCGTGGGGCGATTCGCGGATGCGACAACAAATATGCGAACGCGGGGTGGGTATCGCACGGTACCCATTGACGAGGACGCGCAGATCTTGAGGTTTGAGGACGAGGAGTAGGATAGGGGGGAGTTGCTGATAGCCATGTTGTTGTCTCGATAGAGGTCCAGTGTAGTACATGTCGCTTTCGCTATCCATCGCCACCCATCTATGTATCATATTTATCTCATCTGAACTGACCTGCCCCCGTTGTGCCGCCTTTGTTCTTTGGTGAAGACCATCGGAGGTCGCAACGCATGTGCATGTCCCCTGTTGAGGTTTCTTCGTCCACCATGTCACACATAGCCTAGAGCGGATAACGTCCTTAGCTTTCAGGGCGAAAAAGCTGCTAGCCAAATGGTAGCATGGAAAAACCCCCCGAAGGCGCGCTCACGGATCCATATCGTAAATACCGCCTACAGCCTACAGCCTATAGCCGTCGGAACCACGCCGTCGCTGTATCACCGCAGCCGCAAGCGACGACCGCCGACCGCCGACGTCGTCTACTGGGTCCTGAATGCACCCGTAATCAACGGCATACGGCCTATGCGTGGTAGCCCGAAATTTGTAGACTGCCGACAAGCTTAAGACCTGTGCAAGCAGAGCGACAATGGCTGAGATGGTGATGAGTACCACCGTTATGGTCGGCTTCGATGTAAGATGCCAACTATCCTATATATCTTGCGATGATAGTACACTATATTGCTACACGATTATGCACAACAGGAAAACATGAATATAGCACGGAGTCCAACGCACTAACGGACTGGATGAAGCGATACATGCGCACGTCGGCGCGAGGCGCAAGAGATTAATCGATGACGCCGAGGTGGTCCTCCTTGATAGTCCCGATAGCGAACTAAAATGGCGGGTGGTCAATTCATCAGTGCGACACGAAGCAACGCAAGAGGTACTCGCAATTTCCGTAGCGTCAACGCGCGTCCCGACAATTTTTAGCCGCACTTTCGTGTTTTTCTCGATGATCTGTGCGCCCGGGTGGGGTGACTATGAGGTGGGCTACGGGCGAAAGGGAATAGTGCGACGCACCTGGTCTTCTGATGCAAACGACGGCGGATTGGAGTTAGGGTCGAACCGCATATCTGGATGAATGAGCTACGAGGGGCCGGGGTGAGCGTTGCGGACTAAAGAAAGACTAGTGGTGAACGTGGCCGGAGGCGTCACCCACCTGGTGCGAGACGAAGACCGTTAGAGGCCCGACTTCGGCGAAGAAGCCCATCTATTAACGAGTTACGAGACGTGTTTGAAGAGGTGACGATAAGAACACACCTTGTTGACGTTGTTCACCACCCCATCGACTACCTCGCCCTTGAAAGGCTTGAAGACGATCGCGCGGTAGCGCGTGATGAACTCTGCCTGACCACTCCCTGGCAAAACCATTCCCTTCCCAATGTCTAGAATAGAGACCACCGCAATGATGTAGCCGAACTGCCCAGAACATGTGCCCTCTACATCCGAGTAGAGCTTAGACTCCAGGAACTGTAGCATGCGAGGCCCGAAGTACGACGGATGTAAGAGAATGGTGTGCGAGAGCTCTTTCTGGAGTGTACTCTTCGTTAGCACCGGTAGCATCAGCGCGAGAGATAGCTCACAATGAAGAACATGGCGGGCAATCACATCGACCAGCGGAGGGCCGCTGGTAGAGGATTGAGGAGGTCGATGTTCGCCCGGCAAAGGCCCTGGGCGTTGGAAGTTCACCGGCAGTTGTAATTCAGTGAATCAGGTGGCATTATTACAAAATATAGTAGTAAGATTGATACTTACATGCTCATTTGAATGGCTCGTGCATCTAGATCGTTAGAAACGGTTACTGGCCAATACCTAAAGACATGCATTGCAATACATGGCCGGCTAGCTCAGTTGGTTAGAGCGTGGTGCTAATACGTGGCTTACGTAATAACTGGTTCGCTGTTACGCCAAGGTCGTCGGTTCGATCCCGGCGTTGGCCAAGTGTTTTTGCTCTTTTTGCTCTGGCCGCTTCTTCGCGTCTGCAATTGCAGACGTGAAAACTCCACTGCTCTGTCATCTCGCACACGATTTGATACGTCTACTATTGATGGTGCATGTAGCCATGCTTATAGTCGCACTGTACATGTAGTATTCTGTTGCGCTCTCTCTTTCCAATACCATCCTTTGAGTGATTTATTTGACGCGCTCAATAGAGGGTGCCATTATGTTTTTGCTTACTTGCAGCATCATTGGCAGTACTAAGTATCACTCGGCTTATCAACCTTCCACGCGTAGAATAGCCTGGATTCGCTATGTATCTCGCATCTTATGCCTGTCCAAGATACACGCCTCCGAGTCAGGCTTCTGCGTGTCTGGTAAGTTCAGCCGCTGACTCAGGCTGGCCCTCGCGAGGGTTGCTGTCTCTAGTACTTCCCCGCGAGACCTCTTGCCGCGCCCGCCAAGCACGTCGCCTTCCAAGGGCTATCTGCGTTGAACCTGGACGAAGAACATCGCCATACGTGGAAGCGCTCCCTGTCGTAATTAGACCCAAAGTGTCGCCTCCTCAGTCGTGGCGCGTTGATCATGTTGACATTGATTAAGTAGGGATTACCGGTGAGTCTATCCGATGAGCAGTGTAGATTACTTACCCTGGCGCAACGGGCAGCCTCCTTGCCTTGTTGCACGCCACCCTGCTACGCGGTCAGCCTCATAGCGACGAACACACCTAATATTGGTCTTTCTGTTGCCTACCCCGGTGAGCCATCATATGCGTCTACTGGCTACCGCGACACATATTGCACCGCCGTCAGTTCGCGCAGATTCCATGTGCGGATCCACGCCGCGAACATGTTCAACGCGCCCTCGCACATCCCGCTCTTTAGTCCTCATTGTGTATCATTTACCGCTTCTTCTTCCATCGCACTCGCGTCTCCGTCACCGGCCTACACACCTTTCAAGTCCAGAACAAGAGCCATGTACAGCAGCGTCCCATGCGGTCCCGTCGGAAACGTTCGCCCATGCTCTTCTGTGCCTCTGTCAACGGTAGCCCGTTGGCCGTCTCTTGCTCCCGGAGCAGCGTCAGCGCGCGTCTCACCTATTGCGATAAAAAGTGCCCTGCTTCCCCTTCTGCACATCACTACCTTGCTCTCGCCTCCTTTGTCGCCCAGCACAGCAAGACGCTCCCACTCGTTGTCTCTGCTAGGGCGCGCCATGCCACCGAAACGGAAGCTCAAGTTTGCTCCGAACATTCCCGCTCCTCGTGCGCGCCCTGGAGCGACTACGACACCGGCCAACGTGGCGACGCCGTCCTCCACGGCTCTCCCAACTATACCCGCATCGGCTACACCGTCAGTTGCACCGTCCGCCATGCTTCGCCAGACTGCGTCCACCGGCTCCGCCTCTGGGCCCACTCCGGGTCCTTCTCCTCGACCAAGCAAGCGTTTCAAGCCTGCTACAATCTCGCCCGTGCATTCTCTCGGAGCCCCCCGGTCTCTCGGAGCCAAAAAAGCAGCACCCAGGGCCGCCGTAGTCATCCCTGCCAATGCCTCCGCTCCCGTGCCTGCAACAACGCCAGCAACCACGAAGACACCGGCGGCACCAAACACCCGCGTCTCGCTCTCTCATCGTGCACCCGTGCCTGCCTCTGCACCCATTCCTGCTCCTGTTTCGAGCAATATGCCCCCGCCGTCGAATGTGCCATCGCGCATACAACCACCGCGTGTACCGTCTCGCGCACCGTTTCGTGCACCGTCTCATCACGGATCCGTGGGTTCCACCCGTTCTATCGCCCCAACTCTTCCTATCCCTTCCACCTCTTCGTGCAGCGGCCCCGCCTTCGCCTCCTCCGCCCCTCCGGCTCGTCCCTCTGACTCGCTTTCCTCGACTACTGCATCCTCCCTTCCCCACCCTGTAGTCGCCTCCTCTGCCCCCACTGGCTCGTACTCTCTTCCGCATCCTGCTCCTGGCCCTTCGACCAGCTCTTGCCCCGACTCTGCTGCGCCCGGTCCAAGCAAGCCCAAGCGCCGAGGCGGCTACCAACCCCGGAAGGTATCCCGTGCACGCGACATAGCGGCCGGGCTGACTGCGTTCTATGGCTCGCCAGAGCAGCTACTCTCGCGGATGGACGAGTTCGACAAGGTATGGGAGCCGCCAAATTAGCCGAAGTTCAAGCCCACCTTGGTCCAAGAACAGTGTGTTACACTCATTGACAATCGCCGCTCGGACATTAGGAGATGTTCAGCACAGCCGATCGGTAAGGCCTATGGGGTGGAGGTTAACGTTAGTAACCCACCGAAGTCCAGACGCTGCCGCACTAGCACCAAGGGGGAATCGAAGCAGCTACCGGACAAGAGGCCCGTGTCCAATGGCGAATGTAGCCATGCTTAGTCGCACTGTATATGTTGTATTCTGTTGCGCTCTCTCTTTCCAATACCATCCTTTGAGCGATTTGTTTGACGCGCGATTGGCGAGGGTGCCAGTATTGTTTACTTGCAGCCTATCAGCGATTTCTGCTCTTTTTGTCGTCCCGTCGCGCAGTCGCGCTCAAGCTAGTGGCACACCCTGGCACATTCTCTGGCTAGCTCTGGCTGCATCCCCGCGCTCACGGAGCCCACGCTAGTGAACCACCCATGACGCCTCCACGCCGCTGTTGGCGTACGAACAGCCGCTGCCTCTCGCCTGCTTGCATGAGTACCTGCGAGGTTACGTAATGCAAGGTCGTTGGTTCGATCCCGGAGTTGACCAAACATTTCATCATTGCGCGATTGGCGCCTGACAGTGTTACAAGTAATAAGTAGTTACAGCATCAGCGGCAGTATCGTTTGGCCTTTCGACCTTCTGGCACGCGTACAAGAACCCTCGCTATCTCAGCATCTGTATTGCGTCCAGATGTCCAAACGACCGCGCGCGACCTCGCAAGCCTCCATGTCCCAGCCCGAGGCCTTCACAACTTCCGCTGAACCAACGCCAAAGGCCGTACGCACAGCTTTACCTTCAGTCTCTTCGTCTTCTGCACCTTTCTTGTGCACTCTGCCACCGACCTGCAACCCGCCACACAATCGTCCAACGTCGCTCGGTAACAGCAGCGAGCTTGAGTCGCATTACGCCAAATTCCATGCTCATGTCTGCGAGGACAATGGCTGTGGGTGCGTATTCCCCGATGCACGTCTGCTTGAGCTGGTGAGCGTCCTTCATCTCTCATACGATCCTCGTAGTGACTAGGTGTTGCTGCTGTGGGACTGAACTAGCACCAAACAGAATGTCACGACCCGATTGCTGCTGTGAGGAAAGAGAGAGGAGACAAGATTGTGAGTCTTTTCGTCTGGCTGAGTGTCCTCACCGTTTGACGCGCGATCTGCCTCGAGTTTGCTTGTCATCTAGCTAGTTGTACGCGCCGCTTCCTCACCCCCAAGGCGCGTCGACTGCATCTCATCCAAGGACACGGGTACCCCAAGGAGTACTTCTTCGCAGTAACGAACAAAGGCGTCGGCGGACTCCTCAAGAAATGGGGAGATGGCGCGAGCATGATCCGCGGACAATGGAGACCGCGCGAGTCAGACCCCATGGATAAGGACGAGGACTCCGAGAGTGCCAGCGACAGCGAGGGAGATGCCACTGAGACAGAGGGGGACGCAGTGCCCGCACAGAGGTTGCCGATAGACGAAGACACGGACGAGCCCGAGATCGCGTCTCGAAAGCAGCAGAAGACGGACGAGGCGATGCAGGGCCTGACGGGCGCCCTCGATGCTCTTTCCCTCGTCCCGTCGAACGTCAAATTCGGACGGGGCGGGAGCACGGGCGGCTTCCGCCACGGAGCCGGTCGTGGCAAGCTGGCCCCTGGCATCATCCCTGTGCATGATAACCCTCTCCTTAGGCGAGGCTTTGGCCGTGGGCGTGGACGCGCTAGGGGAGGCACGGGTGCCAGGGGTGCTGCCGTTGTGTCGGGAGCCACTGGCAGTCAAGGTGGTCACCAAACATTCGGCAATGCAGGTAGTACGCCTGGAGTAGCTGACGCGCCGCGAGGTGCTCGCGGTGCCTCCCGGGTGCGCGGAGGAATGAGAGGTGGAAGGGGTCGGGGATCGTAGAGGGAAAGGACGGATGACGAAGCGGTGCGTATTGATCTATGGTAGGCCTCCACGGGATGAAGCATTGTACGTTGACGGCGACGGGGGTTGTTGTATGATTCGTGAAAGCACCCGTCGGGGAGATGCAGATGTTACTTGGTCTTGGATTGGGTGCGTCTGACTGTCTGCCCCATACTATGGGGTCAACACGGAAAGTCAGGCCAAACGACAGGGGACGTATTTTGAGCAAAAAATGAATTGTTTGAATCCCTTGGTATGGCGGCCCGGCGAAGTATGCGCCAAGCTACGTTTCACGGCAAGCTCGCTCAGCTCTAGCACGAACGTAAGCACTTGTCGCTTCGCTGTCTCACGGGACGTTGACCATTACCCATCCCAGACCTGTTTTGGTGCCCTGTGGCAACGTCGAGTCTTCCCGTGCGAGGGCGTTTGCACGGTTCGATCGTACGCCCGGGCCGCCAGGTGAGAAGGATGGCGAAATGACTCTGCTCGACCGACGTCTGCCAATCATAAATGTCGTTGTTGCCTTCCTTCCGATGAATAGCCATCGACGCTGTGCCGCTCGTGAGGTATTATAAGCCGGACTCGACGGCTGTATCGTCGGGACACCGACTCTCCGACCTGCACCAGCCTTCGCATCATGTTGCTGACCTTCAAGTTTGTAGTTGCCGCGGTTCTCGCTGTCTCTACGCAGGCTGTGCCTTCGCCTTCGCCGACAGCAAAGCGGGCTGCGTGCACAGTTGACTCGCCTGAGGCTGCGTTCGATCTTTCTGATTGCGCGAATGTCGAGATCACGTCGTTCACAGTGCCTAATGATAGTGAGTCGAGTCTTTGTTACATGCTCGAACTTCTCTTCACATGCATACCCTAGCCACGATAACCATGAGTGTACGCGCCATTGAAGCGAATATTCAAATACGTCCACACTCTAAACTTATGTACAACTAGCTCGCAGAAGGTGCGACGATAACCATGACGGGGGAGGTTACGTTCGCCAGTACTGTCGGTTAGCACTGTTTCGTGTGTTTAGCTCGCAGTTTCCACTGCTCATGTTACTCCTCAAGCGTCTGGTCCCCTCCTTACCTTCCGTGCGTTGCTCACTAACTCTTGATGTGTGGTGTGTCATACTGCACAGAGGGCACGAATGTCAACTTCAACGGCAATGGGATGATGTTTAATGTGGGTAATTATTTCCATTAGGACGTTGTTTTTCCAGATTCACCATCCATGGACGGATGTACAGGGCAACGGCGCAGATTACTAGGACGGTCTAGGTACCAATGGGGGTAAAGCAAAACCTCATCCATTCATTCAGCAAGCATCAATCCACAGCGGGGCTCATTGGTACATTCTAACTGGAAACTTCGATATGACAGGATTGAAGCCTCTGGGACGTTTCAGGATTTCGTGGTACGTCACTTGTAGCTCGTCGAGTGCTGACCCTGAAGAGCATACTTGCCTGTTGCAGGCGTACAATACTCCCGCGCAAGCCATTCGTGTCCAGCCAGCTGCTAACATCGGACCCTTGACAATCACCGGCGTTTACGTCAACAACGCAGCGGGTGATGTGGGAGAGCTGGGGCACAACACTGATGTGAGTGTTGCCTTGCGATCCGCAAAGGTGGTCGCCGGGTTGACTGAGTATTCCTTGCAGGGATTCGATGTCCGAGGTACAGACATCACTATTGAGAACTGCAGTGCGTCCTATCTTCCCTCACCTCCTCCGGTATCTCGGATTGACGAATTCCTCGATAGTGGTTCAGAACCAAGACGATTGTATTGCTATCAATGATGGTCAGAACATCCTCTTCCAGAACAATGTTTGCTCTGGAGGCCATGGTATGTATCGTGCTCCCTGAGGCATTACTTGAGTTGAGTATGTCCGCAGGAATGTCTATCGGGTCTATCGCCACAGGCGACTTCGTCTCCGGTGTGGTCTTCAGCCACAATACGGTGTCCAACTCGATGTACGGTACCCGTATCAAGGCCCAGAGCGCTGCGACGACCGGCGCTGTGACCAATGTGACGTGGACGGGGTGTGTATGGGTGGCTTCTTCCATTACCCTGACCTGATGACTGCACGCCAGGAACACGATATCTGGAGCGACCAAGTACGGCGTACTCATTACTCAGGTATGCATCAGAGTCCTTCTATATTTCCTCAGTACCTGTGACATAACCGTACGTAAAGTCTTACCCCGACGACGACGGCACCCCTGGATATGCTACGCCGTTCAGGTTCGTGAGCTCCCTTGTCTGTATACACGCCCCGCTCCTTTACTGAGAAATTGCAGCGATGTCAACTTCATAGGTGACCCTACCTCCGTGTCTGTGGCGGTAAACGCCCACAGGGTCACCATTGACTGTGGCAATTGCACTGGGTACGTGCTGGGCTTTAAATATTCGATACGGAATGGGCTGATTCGAAGACACTATCAGGACTTGGGATTTCTCTGGACTGGCCGCAAGCGGTGGGCTGGCAGGTACTATTGTCTCAGGGAATGCATCGGTATAATGCTATCTTAGTTCTAGTTACTCATACTGAATCCTATTCAGATCCAAGGCGGGTCGTATTGAGCAACGAGCGCTGCAAACTCATCGTCAACTATCTCGAATGCGTCGATGATGGTAGTTATGGTCCTAGAAAATACATGCAATTTATTTGCTCGTTTCGTGTATCACAAGGTACAACTTGGGAATCGCCAATACGACTACAGAACCCCTATATACGACGTGAAAAATCCCTGCAGAACACTACCGACGGATATATGACCTTCAGTAGGTTCCGCCCTCAATCTAAGTGCTGCAATCAGTACCGAAGCGTTGTCTGAGATTACGTGGTACCAACCGTGGCATCGCTGGCAACAATTGTCCCAGCGTCACCGCCAGTAGCGTCGAGCTGCGACCAGTCCCATGTCCTATGCGCAGATAATGTGAGCTGGATGGCTTATGAGAGGCATGTTATCGTACCCAGTGCAGTAGCCACAATCAACCGTGACCCTTGTAGCTCCCGAGTCCACTGACACTGACGTTGTGCTGTCGATGAAGTTGAGATCGCTGACGATAGTCATACCATAAGTGGATATGTAAATGCTGTGGATGCGATGCACTGGAGACCAACCTGATGGTCGTATCTGTTCCCGGAGTTCCGTCGTTGTCAGGGTAAGACTACTCAACATAAGTCTCTGTGAAGAAAACATTCTGCAACAACCAGCCCACCTGCGTGATCAGAACGCCGTAGTCAGAGATGCCCGAGATAGTGTTCCTAATGGGGGGCACGGGGTAAGATTCCGTGTAGGCAAAGCCTTGTTCAGAACGTACCCAGACCAGGTCACGTTCGAGACACTGCCGCTGGTTGCGTCCGAGTCGACTTTGACGCGAGTCCCGTACAGCGAATCCGAAACAGTGTTCCCAGAGAAAATCACGCCAGACACGGTCTTTCCGGAAGCGATAGAGCCAATCGACATGCCTATTGCTGTCTTGAGTCGCTGCGGAATGATTATGGCATATGTTGTCCTCACCGTGGCCTCCAGAACAAGTGTTGTCCTGGAAGACGATGTTGGAACCCGAGTTGATAGCGATGCAATCGTCTTGGTTCTCCACGACTAGCGCAACACAAAGCTTAGACCATACTCAGCATTGATGTGTCAACTAGATATTTACCACAGTTCTTGATCGTGACATCCGAGGCAGCCACATCGAATCCCTGTGTGGTAGGCGTAAGAGGAGCGCATGCCGGGCTCGGGATGAGGACGCTTACATCTGTATTATGCCCGAGACTGTCAGTGTTCCCAGCGAGGTTGTTGACCGTGACATCACTGATAGTCAATGGGTCGTCATTGCCGACTGAGATCGCTTGTGCAGGGGTATTGAGAACCTGATAGATAGCAAGTATGAATTCATAATGAGAAATCAGCGGAGACAACGTGCGCATACAATGAAGTTCTCGAATGTGCCCGATGCCTTGATCCTTGGTTCCTATACAGTGAGAGCTTTACACTCTAACAAGATACAAACGCACTTCATGAACGGGTGTGGCTTGGCTACGCCGCCATCGGTTCCTTCACCGTCCCAGTAGTCCGCGCCATTACCCTGAGAGTATATCAATGTATGATCGATGTCTCAGGAGATCGCGCCATACGTTGAATGTGTTTCCACCGCCATCGAAACTGATGCTGTCTCCCTCTGAAGTGTCATGAGCGAAAAAAAAAAGTTACGTCAGATGGTCCGTTACTGACCGAACGTAATGAGAGGACCAGAGGCTATATATGTGTCAGCATGGGACGTGATGATGACCTGAAAGATAACTAACCTGTAGTACTGGCGAAGGTCACCTCGCCAGTCATAGTAACAGTGGCTCCGGATGCGAACTGTTCAAATACCCACGCGTGTGATTCAAGGCATGGTATAGATATATATGTCGATACGTACACTCATAGTGACGGTATCTTGGTAATACCGTCCGGTCGTTGATGAGTCTGTGCACAGGTAGACTATATGCCACTCACCTCCATCATCGACGGTGAACGACGATATGACCACGTCGGAGCAATCAGAGAGGGAAGACGCAGACGAGACAGAGTCGACCGTGCATGTAGACCGTTTGGCCGTGTCTGTGACTGACGGAGCAGCGGTCGCCAAGACGGCCAAGGTGACAAGGGCCAGAAGGTTGCGCGCAGAGTGCATTTCAGTGAGGCTGAATGGGGATTCTTCAGAGGAGTATCCGCTGAGGTGCTCATCACCGACCGCGCCACTTATATATCTCGCAAGCCCCACAACATGTCACCAAGGCTACTCGGTAAGGTGCGCACCAGTTACACATCCCGGTGCGGGGTTGGGGCATAGTATAGCGATGTGAAGCAGGAATACGAGCTCCTGCGGCAGCTTCCGGGTGATATGTACTTGGCGGGCCGGGGCTGTCAATCTGGCGTTGCTTCTCACAATAACCACGAACGACAGGAAGCAGTTGGTACGTAGCACGCACCGACGTTCAGGACGAAAGCCATACGGCGGCGGGAATATCTGCTCGATAGTTGACGTCCGCAGCAACAGACGTGACGACGGAAGACTGGCGGGTGCAGATTCAAGCTGACCAGCCGGACCGCTAGGCATGCGTGGAGCCGTAGAAGAGACAGAGAATGGGCACCATGAACAGCTCCGTGAGCATGGGGACGTAACCACGCAAAGAATGTCATAACCGACGTCACGCTAGTTGCCGTCTCTACGACCAACGTCTAAGTCCGGGTGCACTTGCAACCTTCTGTGTCGTACGGCGGGCCGCGCTGCATAGGTATGCGAACGGTGACCGACGGACCTGTCAATATACTGAGAATTCTCGCGATATGAGAGGACTGCGAGCACATAGCTTGCAGCTACTAGTTGGCGGTAGGGCGGGCCGCGTAGTAGGCGTCGCTGAATCCCAGCTGCTATACAACTGGGAGGCGTGGATTGGATACACGCCCTCGTACGATCACCGGATGGCCTCACATGACCCCCGACGCGTCTTCCGTGATGTGAATGGTGTACAAATAGATCATGGAGCATTTTCTCGAGTAAGAGTTCGCACATGTTCCAACGTGCCACGGAGTCTACCGTAGCAGTTGCGCGAAGGCAGTTCGGAAGAACTCTTGCTAGGCAGGGTGTCTGTCGGAGTGTTCTAGCGGAGTGTACACCTATGCGTGGAAGGAAAGTGATACATACCCACGTAGCGCCATGCTTGCATCCTGAGGGCGAAACGATTCCTTCGGAAAGCGACCTAGGGCATCGGTCATTACCACTTGCACGTCCGCCCCTCCCGTGATGAGTCGATGGAAGTTGTTGACAAGATCCGCGGCCATTCCATGCCTCCGGTGTACTTCGCCGGCATCGTACACGATGGCAATAGTGAACCGCAGCCCCGACCGAGTGAATGAGGCGAGTGCTTCATCGATTCGGCGGAAATAATCGGGACCGGGTTGAAAGTCATCAGAGCGGTGTAGTAGGAAGCCAACTCGGATGTCTTCGATATGTTCGGGATTGACGGTACTCAACACATCAACAATGTATTCCCCGGCATCCATCGACCAGATATTGGGCTTGAAGGAAAGTGAACGCAGGGAACTGAGTCGCAGCGATCCGAGTTTGTGCGGTACCGCTTGAAGGAACCGGTTAAGCATCGATATGCATCATAAGCTATATAGTGGGGTGCGCACCATTGATCTTGCGTCCCACAAGGTGAAAGTGTGTATAATGGATCACCAAGTCGCGAAGGGATGCTTGCGAGTCCCAGAGGACCCGCGGACAAGGAGAACTCGCAATGAATTTGCCGTCGATTTCTAGAGACTGCAGCTGGAAACGCAGGGTGCTGTGAAAGAGGAAGTATTCGATTGTCACAGATATCCGTAAGAGCACTAGCTCCTTGGGTCCTCCCGAATCGTCTGTTGCGGCTGATGACATAGGAGCCATGGTGGACGGTAGGACTGCACCGGAGTTTCTGTCACCGACATCTGAGAGACGCAGATAAGACAACCTTGGAAAGGCAGAGAGCAGCTGAGGTATTTCCTGCGCGTCGTATTTGCCACCTCGAAGGATCAACGTGGTCAGGAAAGGGAAGACGACGCTTGACGCCAAAAGGGATGGAGCACACACGGACACCGGCCATGCTACTCGGAGGTGCAGATGATTGATCCCGGTGAGGTGCGACAACATGGGGGAGATGTCGAATGGATGGGCTGAGGAACGGCTGCTCTCCGTGACCGTCAATCTCTTGACCCAGCCAGGGAGTTCTGGTGCATGCTCAAGAGCCTCCAGGAAAGAAGCGTAAGATCGCCAGGTCGTCAGACGGACGTGTCGGAACAAGTAGTATCTGGATGTCGGTAGCCATGCACGACAAGTTAGACAGCAAGCGATGAGTGCCTTTTGATCTCTGCGTAGATGGTCTATGACCGTGTCCCATAGTTCAGGAGGTAGCGATGGCACGAAGCCAGGGGGTGCCTCGGGCTGAGCAGCGTCTTCCATGGGATTCACTCCGAGCACCTACAAAAGGATGAGAAAGGCATGCTCCTGGCTCCGGATGCAGCAGTGAGGATTCACCAGTTCGGACCCGGTCATCATGAATCGACCAAGCAATGATATTCCTTGAGACCAAAAACGGGGTAATCGTGACGATTCAGAAGTGGACGCGGTCAAGCTTGCAACTTGGGAGTTTTTTGAGTGGCGTGCCGAACGAGTGGTCTTACGTGGAGCCTGCGCACCATACTAATCGATCGTTGCAACCAATGGTATTCAGTTGTTGTTGGGGTAATACTGTACTGTGCGTTGTTATTCTGATCGTGGGAATACTTACTGCTGGGCTAACGTGGCAAGTTGGGACGCTGGGCGATGTACAAACCCACTGCACGCGTGCTTACAGCTGGCTGAATCACTTCTACCTCTCTTGTGGACAGCTCAAAGAGTCTTCTCCTCCTTCTGTCTGTCATATCTTCCCACCTTCCTTTCTTGAGTTTCCAGGCCCTAGCCTGCTACAATATCTCAGCGATTTCATGCCAGCCGCATAGACCCAGGCATGGAGCAGTCGACCGTTCTATACGCGGGCGCGACACTGTTCGCAGTCGCATTTGCTTCCGTGAGTACGTGTCGTTATGCCTATGCTACGTGTCAATGGCACTGCGCGTGATGAACACCATATCATCCTTGTTCTACGAGTTGCGGGCTTCGTGCGCTGCGACGAGGACGAGAGCTTACGGTCATGGCGATATGACGCTATACTGACGAGCAGCCGTCTTGACACGTATGTCTAAGATGCTTTCAATTCAATACTGACGCTATCTTCTACACTTGCAGTGCTATGCCGCCCTCGTTCTTCTATCTCCTGCCCCGCGTGAGGAGCACCCGTCCGAGAAGACCTATCGCTCTGCGAGCTCTCCCACAAAACACCTCCCCATAGGCAGCGTCGCTGATCCGCCCTCTCTCGACCTCAGCGTCATTGTCCCCGCATACAACGAGACAGAGCGGCTCTCCGGCATGCTGCAGGACGCCATCGACCACCTCACCAAGCCCGCGCTGAAGGGCCGCACATACGAGTTCGTCATCGTTGACGACGGGAGCACGGACGGCACCGCGGAGCTCGCGCTCAAATTCGCCGTCGACTCGCCTAGGAGCGAGATCCGCGTCGTGCAGCTCGTGCGGAACGCGGGCAAGGGCGGCGCGGTCCGCCACGGCATGCTGCACGCGCGGGGGCGGCGCCTGCTCATGGTCGATGCGGATGGCGCGACGCGCTTCGCTGACCTCGAAGACTTGTGGAAGGAGATGGACAAAATCGCGCCGAATGAGGAGGCCTCAGTCGTTGTTGGGAGCCGTGCGCATCTCGTCAAGACCGAAGCGGTTGTCAAGGTGCGCTCACATCCACCTCGTTGCTATTCCACGTGTAAGCTGACGGCGCACGCCCCAGCGTTCGTTGTTGCGGAACATACTTATGTACGGCCTGCACACCATTCTACGCATTGTCGGTGTCGGCCACATCCGCGACACGCAGTGCGGGTTCAAGCTCTTCTCGCGTGCAGCCGCACAGTGCATCTTCCCTTACCAGCATCTCACCACGTGGATATTCGATGTTGAGCTCTTACTGCTCGCGAAGCAGCTCCATATGCCCGTCGCAGAGGTCCCAGTGCAGTGGCATGAGGTCTCCGGGAGCAAATTGAACGTCGTTACGGACTCGCTCCAGATGCTGAGAGATCTCCTGGTGCTCCGTGCCAATCACTTATTAGGCCGTTGGAAGGTTGGCCCGCCGTTGTCGAAGTCGAGTAGTGTACAGCCGAATGGGAAGTAATGGTATCGGACAGTTCTAGGATCGAACGTGTATTTGAGTACGAAAGTGCTTCCGCTTCCAAGATTTTACAAGCTGACTGCAATGAGCCGAATTCAAACGTACAAGACTGCTGACTGCAAGGGGAAGTATCGATGTTCTCGGGTAGCAATGGGTTGGGTAGGGTAAGTAAAGGCGAAAGGGGATACGAAGATACACGATGACTGGCATGTGAGTGCGGGATATTCTACAAACGTCATGGTATATGTACACGATAGCAGGAAAACATTCATACATGGCGAACAGATTGAAAACTGAGAAAGGAAACGTATGTGAGGGTATGATGTCTAGGCAGCATCACCGTTCGTCTCGCACGGCGGCGTTGCTTCGCAAGCCTGTGAGTCCTCAGCAAGAGGGTCAGGAATGTTGCAGTGGGGTAACGACGGAAGCCAATCGGATGTGTTCGGCCCCTTGCACTCGACTGCGATGCGCTCTGTGGCCGCAACGAGGGGAAGGCCGCTCAGGACCTGCTCTCGGACTTGCGCGGCACCAACGCTGAGATCATCTACACACGAGATGTGGATGATCACGCCTAGTGCGGCATGGGCCGCCAACAACTTGGCGAGCCGTATGTCCGTCTCTTCCCACAGCATATGAGCGAGGTCTGCACGGCGCAGCTCGAGGAGCACCTCTTCTATGCAGGTCGACGACACGCTGTCGAGGAGGGTGGGCAGCCAGCCGACGAGGACCGACTGGCCATCGGGGCTCTCTATCTTGAGATGCAGGGAGCGCAGACGCGTGCTGTGAGCGAGGGTGAAGTCGAGCTGAGGAAGGCGCTGATCCTCCACGGGTGGGGCTAGCCAATCTGAGAGGGCGACGCAGCCCTTGATGGTACGGATGTTGCAGACGAGCGTGGCGTGCTCAAGCTCGGCACCGGAGCGCTCGAGCGCGAGGCCAACGTCCGCGGAGACGGAGGGGTGCTCCCAGGCTACGTCAAGCGCGTGGAGGCGGAAGCCGAGCGGGCCGTCGCGCGCGAGCCAGGAGAGCACGAGCGGGGACGTGCCGTGGAAGTAGAGCGTGTCGATGTAGTTGTCGCCGAGTGGTGAGGCAGGGATCAGGGGCCGCTGGCGGAAGGACCAGTGCACATCGTGCAGGTGCAGGCGCGCGAGGCGCGGCAGAGCATGACCGCGAAGTTGTTCCCTGCGAATGCGACGTCCTGCATGCGCACGACCTTCACCTTCGGGAAGCACCGCCGGAGGCTGTTCAGCGCGTCGTCCGTCATGAGCGTCGCGCACCAGTTCCGGATGCTCAGCTCCTCGACGTGCCGCAGCCGGAGGAGGATCCGCGGCGTGTCCTGATCCATCCAGGTGAAGGTGCCATCGCAGATGATCGCGAGTGCCCGGATGTACGCTGCGATCTCCGGGGCTTCGTCGAGGAGGTTTTCTAGCTGGTGATAACGTGTTGTCGCCGAGTGGTGAGGCAGGGATCAGGGGCCGCTGGCGGAAGGACCAGTGCACATCGTGCAGGTGCAGGCGCGCGAGGCGCGGCAGAGCATGACCGCGAAGTTGTTCCCTGCGAATGCGACGTCCTGCATGCGCACGACCTTCACCTTCGGGAAGCACCGCCGGAGGCTGTTCAGCGCGTCGTCCGTCATGAGCGTCGCGCACCAGTTCCGGATGCTCAGCTCCTCGACGTGCCGCAGCCGGAGGAGGATCCGCGGCGTGTCCTGATCCATCCAGGTGAAGGTGCCATCGCAGATGATCGCGAGTGCCCGGATGTACGCTGCGATCTCCGGGGCTTCGTCGAGGAGGTTTTCTAGCTGGTGATAACGATACGATCCGAGGAGGCGGACGAAGCGGAAGAGGGCGACTTGGGTTGGGGTTACCCATGAGCGGCTCGCGAGACCTAGAGAGCTGAGCGAGCGCGTGTCATTGTCCGTGGCGAGATATTCAGCGATGAGATGGCGGAGCTCGGATGGCAGGCGGGTTGACCATTTGGACTGCTTAACCTGCGGTGACTTGAGGGGCATAAGTCTTCTTGCGAAGTCAATGTGAGAGAAGGAAGAGATGGGAGGGTGCGTGGCTGGGTTGGCGGGTGCATAGTGATGTATACGTTGGCGCGCCATGGTCTACGTGCTTTTGTTGTGACTACGAGCGTCGCCCTGTGACGAAGTAATGAATCACAAAACGGTCTTTCAATGGCCACTCGGCTATGAAATGACAGAAGATGTGGGATTCGACACATCGATTAGACGTCACGAGTATCGAGCATGCCGCGGACATGAGCCGGGCGTCGAACATGCTCTGGATTCAGCGTCTTCTTGCGTAGCACATTTCGGAATAACAAGCTAAAGCAGAAGGTAGGACGCAAGCACTCACCATGCAAGTTTGCAAGCCCTCGTTGACCTTTCCTAAACTCTGATCGACTGGTCTTTTCACGTAGTGTGTACTCGGAGGTGTGTGAAAGGCAATCTCTGCAATGCGATGGGGTTGCTCGATGCGCCTCTCACAGTTCGTCGGCTGAGATACTAGCTTGCACCGTTGGTCAAACGATCAGATATCTGATGTGAGTTCAGTAGGTCTGCTGCGATAGAGCACGGTTCATGTGGGGATCCAAGTGAAGGATGCTCGTCACCAAGCGAGAGAGAGGGAGAGGAGAGGAGAGGAGGGGGATGGGAAGAAGGGAGGGCTCATCAGTGGTATCTCGTACATCCCGGCCTTCTTCGCGAGGGCAAGGCGTGGCTTGCCGTTTTTGGCGCCGATACAAGAACCGGGGCCGAGCGCTTGCTTATTAAGCGCTGATCATGACCGTCGACTGCTTGATGGTCTCTTCTTGTCTCTTCCTTCCACAACCAGCCACTCGGATCATCATCCTCCTCACTCGGTCGCCCAGCAGCAACGCATACCGGTCTGGGTCGCCTGCAAGTCCTGAAGTCGCCGCGGTCTGGAGTCTGGTCGAGGCAACCACGAGGTGTCTTTTAATGAGATTATCTTGTTCCCCCGAAGCCACGAGAGAGGTCACTGGAACTCGTGTTGCACCAATTGGTGAGCAAACATATCTCACACATCCGGTGAACATCCGTCTGACGATCCTTCGCGCTATAAACCAATCTTGTCGATAATCAGTTGTCTCCCCGGCCACAGAGTTTCCGCCCGCTTCCCCTCATCGATCAGCAAGAGCCCGTTCGCTATGAGCGCCGTTGCCCACGCCAACCTAGTCCTCGCTCGGGTCCCAGCGGAAATCTGGGACTTCATCCTCGGTCCGCTGCAGGGTGATGGCAGTACTCTCCATGCCTGCGCTCTCACCTGCAATGCATGGCTGTTCGCCGCCCGGATGTATCTCTTCAGATCCGTCCGCCTCACCAGAAAGTCGACTGCCGATTTCAGATCGTTCGTAGACAAAACACCCGCCATCGGGTACTGTGTCCGCACCTTACAGCTCGAGATTGACGCGGACCCCGACTTTGCACTCCTCAAACACATGCCATATGTTGCGAAGCTCACGTTGACCGACTGGCTTCTCAGACACACAGCGAACGACGCCCTGGCGGAATATCTCGGTCGCATCGAAGCCCTCGAGCTCCGCAACTGCAACATGCTCGTGCCAGAGCTCCCCCGCTTGCTCGCCGCGTGCCACGAACTCGCCAGCTTGTCGTTGTGCGAGGTCTACTGGCCGCTCGAAGTCTTAGATGTCGGCATCCGCAGGCGCCCGCTGCGCAAACTCCCAGATAACCTGCCCGTCGGGGCGCCGTTACGCGTCCAGGAAACGTCGATAGCAGATTGTGCGCAATTCGTCTATAGGTTCCTTGCGAGAAGTACAGCTCTCGTCCCGTCACCTCACCTCGCACTTCAGCTGCCGGCGCCCATAGAGACGGGCGAGCTCCTGAAGCGCTGGGGGTCAACTCTCACCCATTTCCGTCTGACGGTCGGATACATCAAGGAGGAGGAGGAGGGGGGACCCGATAGACTGAGTGAGTCTGTTTGTCTGCGCCTTGGGCTGCACTTCCATTGACAAGCGACCAGCGCCTTGCAGTCTCGCTGACAACCCCGAGCTGCGCTCGCTCACAATCAAGCAAAAGCACGCCAATGGCCTACATAAATGGATCATCGAGATGCTAAAGACTATCCGCTCCCCGCATTTCCGCGAGTTGAAGATTATCGCTCCCGCAGAACGCCAGAAGTGCTGGCAAAAGGCGCTCGGTGCTTTGGTGACGAGCGACGGCCATTGTCACGCTGACTACCTGGCTTTCACGATCGAACTGCACTATTGTACGAAGGACCCGCCAGAACATCTGCAGAAATATGTAGACGATACCCTCGCTCTTGAAAAACCACCCGGCGTAGACTTCAACGTCACGACTGTAGCGGACCCACTGCCAGCCCCTTCGCCTCCTCGTGATTCTTAGTAACATATTGGACCGCTTGGCAATCCAAACCATAAATCATTCATTCAATGCCTACACAGGCCTCGAGCTCGTTTAGTGTAATGCAGACGTCGTCGGCGTATTGCTAGTACAACAAGGCAGGTACTATTATCTGCTAGCAAGTTCGCACTATGTACTTATCATGATAACAATGATGGTGACGTTCGTGACGACACTACTAGCTACATAGTAGTATGTAGCTGCACTGAGCCGGGATAGTGAAGTACTTTCGCTAGGGTGTACTATGTGTCATACTTAGGATCTGCTGCTATGTACTGGGCCCGGTAATAGTTCTTCGTAGTACTGGCAATACACGACCCGCGGCGCGCGGGGCATCGCGAGTCTAGTCACTCCTGAGCGGCAACTTGAACTTGAATTATACTCAACGTTCATGGGCTCGTCAAGCCTTGAGATACAGGGCGCCGATGGCAATCGACGTTATTAAGATATATATTCGCTACTAGTATAGATGTGACAACGAACGTCTCTCGATGCATTAGCATGTAACTACGTCGGTCGGATCGTGAACGATGCTGAGGCCCGAGCCCAACGTTAACGGCATCTCAAGTGAAGGGTCACACGCGCACTACCACCGTGAGTCTGCATTCATCCACATATCAAATGTACTTCATTGCCAATCGCTAGCACTCTGAGTAATGCCGTTACTAGTGTTACACAGAACATGAGACAAGGAAGGAAAGCATGGGATCCGGATGGCGAGCGGGGCGCCACCAGACTATTGAAGGACTGTGGCAGTCGTCTCAGCACAGGGAGGTGTACGATGTCAATGAAAACAACTGCTTACTGCGACCTGCTGAGCCTAAGTGGTCTTGTTAAGCCAGTCCTTCTCCAGCTTAGTGCTGGCTTCGGGGTCATTGGGGTCGAACGACTGTATGATAAGCTTCTCATGGCTGCTCTTCTTCTTGAGAGCAGGCTGCTTAGTCTGCTTCTGCCTCTGCCAATCGACCATCACGTGGCCGTCTTGGGTATCGTTCCCTCGATCGACGCGGAAGTCATCGTTTTGCCAAACGCGCTCGCCGCGGCGTGTCCCAGGGGCCTTCTTGACAATGTGGGTGAAGATCCCAGGGTTGTTCTCGAGGAAGGCCCTTAGGACGGTTTTGAGTCCTACATCAGAGGGGAAAGCCTGTGTTAGCTATGATAGTAGTGATGCAAGAGCACGACGGACTCACCGGTCAAACCCATATTGGTACAGGTTCAGCAGGTAGTTATTGGGGGACGGATAGACGAAGATGAGGGTGATCACTCTGTCTTCAGAAGTAGGAATGCAAGTTGCTCGCCGTTATATATGTCCACTCTCAACCGTGACATCGATAGTCACTACCTCGTCATTCATAGGTTTCGAAAACCTGGGAGGCAACGGAAGATAGTGGTTGTCAGAGCGGCTGATACATGCGTGCGCTCTTCCTCTGAGAGGATACTCGTGTCACTAGCGGCGGTCGACCTCCTTCAAATCCGATGTACACGTTCCTGAGAGGCATGGTTGGGTAGCACTAGGTAATTTTCGTGAAGGCAGGCAAACTGAGTCAGAAAGCCAACGCACCGTATGCGTTCCTCTGGGCGCGAACAATCCAGAAGCACACCACAGATCAGCCCGCAGGCTAAGCTGTCCCGAGAGCGCAGACATCCGCACGAAGACATCGACATGATGCAACTCACGGAAGCCTAGAGCAATTCGAGTATGCGTGGATCAATCGGAGTGCTGTGTATGGACTATGCATCTCGTCGGCCTCTATGAACGCTTCATCAGCATTCGGCATACCTGCCTGATTACACGGTGCGTATGCCGCATTATAACCTCCGTATGTTCCTACAGGCAACCTAGAACCGGTTTGAATGGAAATGCTCACGAACGCCCTGTGGTGGCGCTTGCGTAGGTCCGCCAGTCTGACTCTTGCCGCGGGTGTAGGGCCGGGGGCGATGGTGGCGCACATTCGATACTACACTACCCTTTTTTGAGGTGCTGCTATAGAGATCTTGAGAAGGGTGCCTTCGCCAGGCAGTGGCGCGTCTGCGCACCGACCCAATGCATCCGATAGCTCGGTACAGCTGCCCGCTACTAGTGGTCCGAGGTTGGGCGCCGTCCCTGTATCGACCAGCAGACGTCTTCAGAAGTAAAATTTAGAGATAAGCCAGAAAACCTGTACAGGCCTGAGTGGAATTTGAGCAAGTAGGATTTCTGAAGTTCGTCGCGAGACACGATGTGGATGAACTCGAGTAGGCGAGTCGGTGGCGCCGGACCGCTCGGACTGGGGTCGCCTGACGTTTTGGTGACTCCGTGTTGTAGTGTGCATCATTCCTCTCTCCGTGGCCTGTTGCTTTGCTTGGAGGTCTCGATCCCTCCGCATGCCCAGGCCTGCGTGATGCGTCGCAGGTATCCTCATGCCTGTCAAGTTGCATTCGTCTTCCCCTGCCCCCCAAATTGTCTCTGATAGGGTGGGTGGCGCCGCTTTTGGCTGTTCATAGTTTCCATTCCCGCTTTTCGGAATCTATCTGGCTCCATTCCGATCTTCCTGGCATCAGAAACATCAGACCACAACTGGAAGACTTGTATGGGAAGCCATACACAACGCACGGCGATGTGGCGCATCTTGGTGGAAAATACCCCGATATGAGAGAGTGAAGCGCATGTATGGCGTACCGATTGACTCTTTATTATCCCCCCCCCATATTTTTTGGTTGGTCCCCCATAAGTTTTATTCTACACTAAAAAGCATTACACATACAAGTTATGTACTCATGTGTGTTGCCCTTACACGTCTGCAATGCCCACACACAAATGTTTTGTCAGGCACCCCCATAAAACTTTTCGTTTGGTGACCCCCCCAATAATATCGGATGGGCGCTTACTAAGCGCCGGACCCGGGCCGATGATTAAGCGCCCATCTCGTGACATGCATCTTGCCATATCGGGTATTGATCTCAGATCTCAGCCACCTGCTGCCCATTTGGGGCATTGCTTGCCATCCTCTGTGTCTTTCTGGATGGAAGTGGCACCATTGGATCTGCTGATTTGAGATCTCTCAAGTTGTATGGCTACCTTAAGGGATGAGTGAGAGATTCTGCCTCAATTGGCAAATAGATTGAACTCATGTTCCATAAAATGCCAAGCTTAGCATTGAAGACAGCAGAATGCCAGGAGAATATAAGGAAGGTACTGAATATAACAGTTAAAAATCAGGAAAATCAAAGAGACATTATATTAGTACAGAACATGTGATTCTGGTGTGGGTGGTGTATTTTTCATGAGTTTCTTATAAGGCATCACTTTGCCAGTGAAAGCCTGCAGCTTAGTTGACTAGGCACTACATTGTAAGGGCCAGCATTGGAGAGAGGCAGAGTGGAGCACATGAAGCACAGAATGAGGAGATTGATGAGATATGACAACCTTTATGGTGCAAAATAGTGCACTTGATGGTCAGCACCTGAGCTGCAGCTCTACCTCAATGATACAGTCAGGCTGGCTCTTTTTGCACTGTGCTGGATTGTCAGGACTGTACAAGCCCTTGGAAGTGCATATCATGTTGATACAATGGAACAAGCACAAGACACATGTGCGGTGATGTGACTCCACTGCATCTGAGCCCAGAAATTGCACCACAAGACCACCCATGGCATACACGACTCTGCGACTCTAAGACAGCGGCTTGGCAACAGCTACGGGTGTGTACGGCAACTGCAACCTCGACCTTGCGACTTTGCAATACACGACGGACTACTCAAGCCACGACCCAAGACTGGTGCAAGGCACTCAAATGGCTAGGTTTGCATTGTCGAGCCTAGCTACAGTACAGCAAGCGGTGTCTACAGTAGTGGCAACCTCTCCTACATGAAGGGGTTGTTGTTGTGACACGGCCTGTTATACCCTCCCCTGATCGCAGAACCTCCTCAACCACAGCGCAGGCCTGTTTGGATACCTTGCGCGGGGACATTGCGCACATTGACTGGTGCGACGCGCTGGTCGGAGAGTGTGATCTGCTCAATGTGATCGGTGAGCCTGCAAAGCTCCATGGTATGGCTCTGGCTGTCGGCTAGGACTGTGATGCCATGCAAAGATGTCGGAAGATCATGAAAGTTGTTGAGGCATCACCGAGTACTGCGGCTGACTGGCAGGCGTAGCGTCGCAGGCACGGTTCTGGATCTCGGTGACCGAACTCTTGGACCAAGCGAGTGTTGCGTACGGCACACCCAACCTTTCAACTGTGATTGGACTATCCGACTGGAAGACACTGTCGAAGTAGTCCAGGAGTTGCGTCACAGGAGCCACTGCAAGCGGCGACGGCAGAGCCTCAGGCTCATTCACAATGACTGTGCAGTATGATGATGCGATCGAATGAGCACGAAACCCTCCACACAAGACACATGTGCGGGAGACTGAGGGATGGCATGAGGGCTCCAACGGGGTCGAGGGCTGCGCTCAGGAAAGAATAAACAGTGGGGGTGTTGGGGGTGGTCTAAGATGGAAGGAGGAGTATGGGCTAGTTTCCGCAGCGAAGGAGTACACTCATGACAAGCAACAATAGAGCGCTGATACGCCTGAGCTGTGGCTCTACCCCGATACGGTTGGGCCGGCTCTTTTTGCGCTGTAGGCCGAACATCGAACGGGACCGCCGGGACCACGCTGGACCATAGGATCGCTTATCGCACAGCTTAACGAGCAAGTCGGAATGTACGGCCTCGATCGTCGTGACACGGGGACGCACCGTCACAGCCTATCGCGGCCTCGTTGCACCCAGGAACCCAAGCTGCACACTCAGGAAGTCAAATCGTAGATGCTAGGTTGCATTGTCGAACTAGCTAGCGCAGTACACCGTGAGTCGTAACTACTTCCGACCGTGACAGGGTACTAGTACAAAGGGATGCGGGCCGCACCCGTGCTGCCCGGCGTTCCTTGGCAAGCCTCCCCCTTGAACAAGTCCACCTCTACCCCTCGCACCTCCTCGACCACGTCGCGGACCCGTCGGGGTGTTCAGAGCGCGAAGCATATCAATCAGGCTGGGGCCCGCAGGGTTCGTCGCGGGTTCCGGCACCAGTGCGGGCATCGTATCGTCGGGACTGTCGGCCGGCTCGGACGGCTTGTCGCGACTCACCTCAAGCAAGCAGTCGACCAACCGGGACATCTTGCTCACGATCATCGGCAAGGAACGGTAGTCGTCGAGGTACGTGGGCATTGTTGTGTATATGGGCAGTCCTACGGCAAGGCGAGTGTTCGGCTGGGTCTGCTTGTAGAGGACAGCCGCTTCCGACCAAGCGAGCATCGGGAACGGTACTCCAACCCTCTCGATCTCGGGTGAGTCGCGATCCTTGAAGACCTCGTCAAAGTAGTCCAGCATCTCTTTGATCTCGCGGTACACGAATGGCGACGGAAGGCTACCGGGCTCGGCAGCGGTGACATGGCAGTATGACTCCAGTACGGTGCGCTATCGTCGCGGTCAGCAATGGCTCTATCGGGACACGTCAGCAACGTACCAGGTGCCAGCGGGCGCCATGTGCCCAGGCTACCCACTCTCACGACCTGGAGGGTTGGTACTGCGGTTCGATTGCAGTGATGCAACTCCGCTGCATCTGAGCCCGGAAATCGCACCCTACGAGATATGCAACACGGTGATCCCGAACCAGTGACTTGGCCACAGCTACGGTTACGTGCGGCGGCTGCGACCTCAACCCGGCGACTCTGCGACACGCACCGACACGCGATGGACTACTCAAGCAGCGACCCAAATCGAATGCAGGGCACTCAAACGGCTAGGTTCGCATTGTTGAGCCTAGCTACAGTACATGCAATGGTGTCTACAGTAGCGGCGACCTCTCCTACATGAAGGGGTTGTTGTTGCGACGCAACCTGTTATACCCTCCCGTGATCGCAGAACCTCCTCGACCGCGGTGCGGACCTGTCGGGATACCACGTGTGGGAACATTGCGCATGGTGGTCGGTGCGATGTGCTGGTCGGAGTGTGCGATTTGCTCAATGCGATTGGTGAGCCTGCAAAGCTCCGCAGTATGACTCTGGCTGTCGGCGAGTAGGCAATCAACTAGGACCGCGACACCGTGCAAAGAGGTTGGAAGATCGCGGAAGTCGTCAAGGTACATGGGCATTGCTGAGTACTGTGGCGGATCGGCGGGCGTAGCATCACAGGCACGGTTCTGGATCTTGGAGACCGAACTCTCGGACCAAGCGAGTGTCACGTACGGTACACCGGACCTTTCGACTGCGATCGGGCTATCCGACTGGAAGACACTGTCAAAGTAGTCCAGGAGTCGTGTCACAGGAGCCACGGTGAGCGGCGACAGCAGGGCCTCGGGCTTGTGTGTGACAACGAAGCAGTACAACTTGAACAGAGCACGCTAGTGGGCGATTAGTTGCAATGTTTCAGGAACGGCAAAACCTCTACCTACCAAGTGCCAGCGGGTACCATGGGCCCATGCAAGCCATTCGCAATCATTGGACGCGCGATAGCGAGGTTCGACAGCAAGGTCGGCTCGCAGAACATCGAGGAGTCGCAAGAAGCAGACATGGTGAGAGTTGGTGGCAGCGTCGTTGCGGGACATGATTGTCTGGTGAATGTGGAGGGAGCTCCTCCTTCCTCGCGACTTCATATCCTTGGTGATTGAGTTGGGCTCGGATCTAGTCAGGAGTCGTGTCGCACGACTCTCAGGTGATGCGCACTACTGCGTGGACTTTCGGGATACGGTTCGGGCAGGTCGGGCATGTGCGACTTTCGCTTCTGGTTTGTGATTGGTTGATTTGACTACTTCGGACGATGTTCTCTATGTTTCTGTATTTATGGCGTGCTGATCGGGTCGGACTGGTCGTGCACGACGATTCCTGTACATTACCAGGCAGTTTACCTCTGAATAGACCAGATTCTGTTCCCCCCCAGCATCAGTGTCAGAGCTCAGCTCCACGAAGTGTTGAGACATCTCCCTGCATTGCGATTCCTCTGCGTTCACTGCATACCTGCGATTGGCGACTTGCGACTTGCGACTTGCGCGATTCAGTGTCAGCGACTGCGACTGCGACACTGCGACTTGCTACCGCAACTACTCCCCGTAGCCCTTCCCCTTTCCACAGTTGTGGTTCGCAGCGAAGGGAACTCGACCTCCACCTCGCCCCTTCACACACACCGCCCCAGCCTCGTCCTCAAGGCCCTCAGCTGTCTCGTTGGTCCCTTTAGAGGAGGTTTGGACACATCAGCGGCGTCAGCCAGCAAGATGTCGATAAGTCTTGCGAAGCAGATGCGGTGAGCATTTACGGTTGTCTCGGTGAGGGACATGTTGCTTGTGTCTGGGGAGTTTGTCTCTCCGGCGCAGGTTCATATCTCTGCACCGTCAGGCATCTGTCAGGCACTCTCAAAGGGTTCATCAGAGTGCGGCTGGGTGCATCGCACTCGTCGCACATGGTACTCGGCCATGTCGCGGCCTCTCCGGACTGTCATGCGATGTTTCTGATTTTTGTGATTGGTTGTGTGTTCTCTCGGTGATGCGTCCAAACCTCCTCTAAAGGGACCAACGAGACAGCCGAGGGCCTTGAGGACGAGGCTGGGGCGGTGTGTGTGAAGGGGTGAGGTCGAGGTCGAGTTCCCTTCGCTACGAACCGCGACTGTCAGGTGGAGAGGAACTACGGAGAGTAGTCGCGGTAGCGAGTTGCGGTGTCGCAGTCACAATCGCAGACGCAAGATCGCGCAAGTCGCAAGTCGCAAGTCACAGGTACGCAGTAAATGCAAGGGAATCGCAACACTGTGAGGGACGTCTCAACACTTCGCGGAGCTGAGCTCTGACGCTGATGCTGGGGGGAAAGGGAATCTGCTCTATTCAGAGGCAAACTGCCTGGTAATGTACAGGAATCGTCGCGCGCGACCGGTCTGACCCGATCAGCACGCCATAAATACAGAAACATAGAGAACATCGTCCGAAGTAGTTAAACTAACCAATCACAATCCAGAAGCGAAAGTCACGCATGCCCGACATGCCCGAAACACATCCCGAAAGTCCACGCAGTAGTGCGCATCACTCGAGAGTCGCGCCGCGCAACTCCCAACTAGATCCGAGCCCGACTCAATCACCGAGGATATGAAGTCGTGAGGAAGGAGGAGCTCTCTCCACATTCGCCAGACAATCATGTCCCGCAACGACGCTGCCACCAACGCTCACCGTGTTCGCTTCTTGCGACTCATAGATGTTGTGCGAGTGGACCTTGCTGTCGAACCTCGCTATCGCGCGTCCAACGATCACGAATGGCTTGCGTGGGCCCACGGTACCCGCTGGCACTTGGTAGGTAGAGGTCTGGCTGTTTCCTAGACGTCGCGACTGATCGCACACTAGTGCGCCTTGTTCGAGTCGTATTGCATCGTCGTCGCGCACAAGCCCGAGGCTCTGCCGTCGCCACTCGCCGTGGCTCCTGTGACGCGACTCCTAGACTACTTCGACAGTGTCTTCCAGTCGGATAGCCCGATCGCAGTCGAAAGGTCCAGTGTACCGTACGCAACACTGGCATGGTCTGAGAGTTCGGTCGTCGAGATCCAGAACCGCGCCTGCGACGCTACGCCCGCCGATCCGCCGCAGTACTCAGCGATGCCCATGTACCTCGACGACTTCCGTGATCTTCCGACCTCTTTGCACAGCGTCGCTGTCCTAGTTGATTGCCTACTCACTGACAGCTGGAGTCACACCGCGGAGCTTCGCAGGCTCACCGATCGCGTTGAACAAATCACGCGCTCCGACCAGCGTGTCGCGCCAACCATCATGCGCAACATTCCTGCTCGCGGTATCCCGACAGGTCCGCGTCGCGGTCGAGGAGGGTCTGCGATCAGGGGAGGGTATAACGGACTGCGTCGCAACAACAACCCCTTCATGTAGGAGAGGTCGCCGCTACCGTAGACACCGTCGCATGTACCGTAGCTAGGCTCGACAATGCGAACCTAGCCGTTTGAGTGCCCTGCGTTCGCTTTGGGTCGCTGCTTGAGTCGTTCGTCGCGTGTCGCGTAGTTGTGCCCAAGCCGCTGGTTCAGGATCGCCGTGTCGCATATCATGTGTTTGAAGGAGTGAGATGCTGTGGCGGCGAAGGCTGTGAACGAACCTGAGGGAAGCTGCTGTGAGGGAAGGACCCGTGAGGCACACGGGAGAGAGCAGGAAGGAACGATACATTAGAGGGCGTCCAAGCCCAGTATATATACATGTCTGAGAGCCATCATGTGATAGTACAGTAAGCGTATCACCTGAGGGCCGAGTCATGCTGAGTCATTACCGTAAGTGTCATGAGTAAGCGTTAGTAAGACGGGAACTGGAACTCCGGGTTACCGGTGATAACACATGCCAAAGGAGCGGAGGTCCGAAGGGACCGGAGGTCCGAGTAAGTCCGGAAGTCCGAAGTGAGTCCGTAATCTAATCTACTTGATCAGGACGAGAGATAACGAGTCCTGCAGATAAGATAGGAGCGAAAAAGGAAGGTATGCGTACAGTACGGTACGTAGCGTTGCAGAACACAAGATAAGTCCATATCAGGCAAGCCTGATAAGATAACGCCTGAAATGGTAGAAGTTCAACATCATGTAGGGTGCGATTTCCGGGCTCAGATGCAGTGGAGTCGCATCATCGGATGATATTTCTCATCATGTCGTGATTCATATGTGCTGGCTGGGCTCAGATGCAGTGGAGTCACATCACCGCACATGTGTCTTGTGCTTGTTCCATTGTATCAACATGATATGCACTTCCAAGGGCTTGTACAGTCCTGACAATCCAGCACAGTGCAAAAAGAGCCAGCCTGACTGTATCATTGGGGTAGAGCTGCAGCTCAGGTGCTGACCATCAAGTGCACTATTTTGCACCATAAAGGTTGTCATATCTCATCAATCTCCTCATTCTGTGCTTCATGTGCTCCACTCTGCCTCTCTCCAATGCTGGCCCTTACAATGTAGTGCCTAGTCAACTAAGCTGCAGGCTTTCACTGGCAAAGTGATGCCTTATAAGAAACTCATGAAAAATACACCACCCACACCAGAATCACATGTTCTGTACTAATATAATGTCTCTTTGATTTTCCTGATTTTTAACTGTTATATTCAGTACCTTCCTTATATTCTCCTGGCATTCTGCTGTCTTCAATGCTAAGCTTGGCATTTTATGGAACATGAGTTCAATCTATTTGCCAATTGAGGCAGAATCTCTCACTCATCCCTTAAGGTAGCCATACAACTTGAGAGATCTCAAATCAGCAGATCCAATGGTGCCACTTCCATCCAGAAAGACACAGAGGATGGCAAGCAATGCCCCAAATGGGCAGCAGGTGGCTGAGATCTGAGATCAATACCCGATATGGCAAGATGCATGTCACGAGATGGGCGCTTAATCATCGGCCCGGGTCCGGAGTTTAGTAAGCGCCCATCCGATATTATTGGGGGGGGGGTCACCAAACGAAAAGTTTTATGGGGGTGCCTGACAAAACATTTGTGTGTGGGCATTGCAGACGTGTAAGGGCAACACACATGAGTACATAACTTGTATGTGTAATGCTTTTTAGTGTAGAATAAAACTTATGGGGGACCAACCAAAAAATATGGGGGGGATAATAAAGAGTTAAACGGTACGCCATACCATGACGCTGCGAATGGGTGATCGCCCAGAAGACGACAACTCAAAACATACCCCATTAGAATCTTCAAATAAATAGATGGACGTGTGGAAATGCATTTTCCCGGAACCAAAGCAACGCGGCCCGCCACGCGCTCCGCTGAACGGAAGAAGCGACTTGGTGCCAATTGCCACCATCTCCGTTGAGTCGATACATTCCTGAATTCTAGGTAGCTTTCCAAACGAACTCTGAGTCGGTGGTAAGCGGACAATTGACCATATTACGCGTAAGCTGTGACCTATGTGCCGTTGCGGCATCGTATGACTCGTATCCTTCCATGCCACGCGGGGGCCAGATGGGCTTCTTGGGTCCGCAATGACGACGCACGTGCTCAGCTGCGGACCCAACTCCCAAGTGACATCCGAGTCGGTACAGTTCGGTACTAGGTGAGGCATGTCACCGCACACGCATAACGCCCCCCAGTCTGTGCTGCAACTCGAAGGCGTCATATGAGTAACTCTTATGTTCCCGAGGGCTCTGGTATGTACAATCATGATGGGCCAGCCATGGTTCCGAGTCACACAAGAGTCACACGACCTCACACCTCCTCACACGACATGTACTCAGTACTCTTGGCATTCAAATCAGGCAAGACTCGGAACGGGTCATACAAATAGACGCAAACATGCGCCCACATTCAGGAACTCCGACCACCACCTGCGACGCGCTCTGGCGCGCTCTCAGCTCTGTGGACGTGTCATCATCAGCACTAGCACTTCTAGGCTACTCGTGTTGTCTGCTCATGCGCGCCCGGTTCACGCATCCCCGTTGATCTGCCCGTGAATGCGCAATAGCTCGTGCCCACTGCCGTCAGATCGCCACCATTCTATACGCGCGTACGCGGCCTAGGTACCTGTGGCGTCGAAGTATCTGCCTGCATAAAACCTGGCTCGACATAACAATAATCTTCGCTTTGTAGTACCACCTAAATCACTGAGATGCGCACCGCTTTCCGTTCCCTCACGAAAGATCTCCAGCGTCCTCGTCTATTCTCCACGTCGCTGGCTTCCAAGCCTTACTCGCGAGGCAAGTAACGAGGACAAGTTCATCTTTGGCATAGAACTGATTGTGACGCCAGAGGAGGAATATACCTTCTACAACTACACCTCGGGAACCTGGCTGTACAACCGTGAAGCTCGTATGTGACGCGCACAACCCTTTGTAGGCTGCAAAACTAATCTGCTTCCAGAATGCAATATACGTCGCCTGAAGTTTAATGTCGACGCGCTCATCACGCAATGCGTTAAGGCCGGCAATGCAACAGCCTGCACCACGTTCAAAAAATTAGCCGAAGGTGAGATCGCTGACCCATTGTGCTACTCATGCATGCTTACCTGAGGCTTTAGGAACATCGAACAGGCTATTTCTCGCGCAACTGGACAACGGCAAGGACGTCATCGCCCGGCTTCCCTTCCCTATAGCGGGACCGACGCGTCTTGCTACGGCGAGCGAAGTGGCCACGCTTGAATTTGCTAGAATACGTTTGAGCACGCCGACTCCACGGGTACTCAACTACTGTATCGATGCTGCAGCAACTGACGTGGGATCGGAGTACATCATCATGGAAAAGGTTCCAGGTGTTGACTTGTACTCGAGGTGGAATGACGATGTTCCTAGTGATGACTTCGGCAGCCTCATACGTGACCTTGTCAAGACAGAGAGAAGATGGGTTAACGCATCCTTGCCTTACATCGGGAGCCTTTACTTCGCACGGGACTTACCTCCGACTATCCGTTCTTTGCGGCTACCTGGTGATGTACCGTGTCACGGACGATGGGGGCACTTCGTCATAGGCCCTAGCGTAGCGCGCAAATTCTGGAAAGGAGGCCGCGCGCAACTCTCTGTCGACCGTGGGCCTTGTACGTTATCATCAGTGCAAGTTGTAGCCGCTTAATCTGACTCTTTGGCAGGGAACGACTTACGCTCGGAGATCAGCGCCGCTATCCGATGCGAAATCGAATGGCTCAGGCACTTCGCACGGCCATACCCACGGCATAGTCCTCTCTACCGCAATGAACGAGACAATTCGCCAGCAACTCATATCGACGTTCTACAGCGCTGTCTCCAAATCATCCCTTACCTCCCAGACCCCCCTGAATATTCCACGTTTTGCGTGTGGCACCCAGATCTGAACCCGTCGAACATCGTCGTCGACGAGACTGGTCCTCTGATTCCGAGGTGCTACCTCGACTGGCAGACGGCCACTGTTAATGCCCTCCTCGACATCTCCGTACCTTCATTCTTGCGTTATGGAGGGGGCAAGTACGTCGAAGCGGAACCTGGGTCCTCGTCTATGCCCGAACTCCCGGCCGAATTCAACCAACTTCCCGAGACCGAGCAAACGATCGCAAAGAAGGAACAACGGCTTGCCGCACGCTCGAACTACTACCATTTTGTCACGGAGCAGTGGAACCCTGCGCTGCACGCTGCACAGTTCTCGCGATGGCAGGGGTGGTTCCATATCCTACTCGAGTATCCACAACACACATGGGAAGACGGTGTTGCTCCGTTGAAGCAGGCTCTCATTGACATGTGCAAGGCTTGGGACGACATCGCCCCCGGCACGACGTGCCCCATCTCATTCGATCCCGCTGAGGTTCGTATCAACGAGATTGACTTCTTGGGGTGGGCGCGCGAGCAGGCTGTTCAGTTGCTGCGGGAAAAGATTGGTCTTGGGCCGGACGGCTGGGTTAAGGAGAACGAACTGAAGGACGCAAAGCGGCGCAACCGCGAGGCGTTGGAGCAGACGGTAGCAGAGCTAGACCATGAGGAGGACAAGGCGTACATCCGAAGGCGGTGGCCTTTCCAGGACGGTGCAATATCTTCTACTGCTGAAACTTGTCGTTAGATTACGAAATACTTGGTGCGATATAATGCGAAGAGTATACACCAGTCCACCTGACTTATCTCAGTTACAGTTATGAACTGGTTCATCTAAAAGGCGTGTTACGGCCGTCGGAGGACAGACAACTCAGTATCCCGATATCCCCACGTCGTCCATGCTTGCATACTATTATGCCTCCCGCGTAAGATAGTGTCGCGGAAACCATTCAGGGGGAGACCACAGCTTGGCCAGAATCTCTGCGGCCACCATCTGTGCTATGACTTCCGCGCTGGTATGCCAAAAGGTCCGCATGTGAGCATATCGCGATTACATAGCGGTCAGGGAATAGCATTGATACGCACCATGCGAATGCACGCGGCATACCGTGCCCATTGTACCCAGCAGAGACGAAATGACCGTCGTAGCCGGCTGGATTGGAGGGATCGACAACACGCCCCACCTGCAATGCAACTCAACCTTCGCCACCGGATATGAAACAGCCTGCACTTACGAAGGGGTCGCTAGTTGCGGTGAACGCCATGATACCGCTCCACTCCCACTCAGGCTCGCGCCCCTCCTCGTATTTACCTGGGAATAGTGCGGGGAGGAAACTCCTCAGCGCACTACCTGCCTTCTCATTCACCTCGGAGTCATCGGCTACATAGGTCTCGAATGTTGGGCCCGTCGCATCCCGTCCGCCACCTATAATTACTAACGGGTGCTCCTGGCCCTCCTCCAAAGGACGCGGGAACCAGTACTCGAAGCCATCGTTCCCGGTCCATGCGTGTCGCGAGATCGATTCCAAGGGCGCGGCAGCGCGCAGCGCCATGACTTGGCCGCGGACAGGGATCACACCGGATGGACCACGCATGTGCGGGAGAAGGTGCGAGACATACGCATTCGTGGCGTGGACGACACGCGTGCAGGAGATCTGGCCGCGAGGCGTGGTTAGCGTCCACTGGCGCGGAGCTGATCCGGGCGACGATGTAATCGCTGTGACGGACGTGCGCGTGTGGAGGGTGAGGTTCAGGGCAGAGGAGGCAGCCGCGAGCTTGTAGAGCTCAGTGACGAACTTGAGAGGCCAGAGGTTGTAACCGGTGTGGAGGTAACCAGGGTGCGAAGACCCATAAGTCTATAGCATTCGCTATTTATGTAAAACATGGAGCATAGAAAGATGTAAATTGGCCGCACCTCGTCCGCTGAAAGCCAGGTCACATCTTCGAGGGGAGCACCGGCAGCTTTCGCAGCCTCGTAGTCAACCCTTGCTTCTTCATATTCTTTGGGGGTGATCAGCAACTCAATTCTACCACCATTGACGAGGTCCACGGCTCGCTCGAGACCGTGCTCCTCAACTATTCCGACGATGGAAGAGACAGTATGCCGTTCAAGGGCTAACCACCGCAAGGCCTCATCTGTTCCGAACCTTTGCGATGCGGCGGCAAAGGAGGTGAATACCAGAGGTGACAAATGTCCGCCATTGCGCCCTGACAAATTATTGATATCGCCCCTCCCCGTACAGAGCGAGAGACCACACCTGTCGCGCCGGCACCTACACTCGCGTACGCTCATTCAGTGCATTTCGTTGTTGAGTTGGAACCACAAGCTTACTTACAGAAATCACGAGCATCCAGAATAACCACCTTCAACTTCTCAACGTCTTCTTGGCCCTCTAGCTCTTTGCCCAGGTGGTACGCCGCCGACACACCCGTCAGCCCACTCCCTAAGATACATACATCTGCGTCTTGCGTGAGCGGGCCCTCGCTACCTTCCGCTGCCAGGGGGTTTGCACCTGGCGCGTTGATCCAGAAGGATTTCGTCCAGTTGGCTACGGGCAGGGGAGCCGGGCCGTGGTCGACCTGCAACTCCAGGATTCGTTGCGAGTCCTCGAGCGCGTTTGTAACAATAGAAAGAGCGGGCATGAGCAATGAGAAGACCCAGAAGACCCCCATCCCTCAGGGTAGATGGGAAGGTGAAAGAGACCTAGTTTGACTGCGTCGCAGTCGGTGCAGGCGATGACTCGATGTCCCGCGCACTGTATAGGTTGCCCAGACCGTCCGGCATGCCATTGCCGCAGTTCTGCGTGGTATGTGCTTCATTAGACCAAGTAAGTAGTGTGCCGGAATATGATTTCCAAGGAGTGAGATCGTTCCTATGCATACATACTGCAGATTCGGAAATGCTTGCCCGAAGCGCCCCCCGCACGCGTGAAATTCATTTAATCGAAAAAATCAAGAAAATCAAGAATGGCGAGGGAACTGCTCTACGACGTTGGTAACGCAGCCGTGCCTCCTCGAAATGAAGCGATCAACTCGCAGACGGCTGGAGGAAGGGTTGAGACCGATGTGGACGTGTTGTCGGATGGATGCGCACCCTGGTGACGGCGACAGCAGGACCTCAGATTGAAAAAGCCGCAGTTGTACTTGCACTGGCTGTTGACGGGTAAAATGACAGCGAGGAGGCGTAAGGATGATCATGGGGATCGTTGCGTTGGATTGCCGGACCCTACATGGGCACGTCGAAGTCGTACCTACCGTAATCTGACCTGCTGGCACGCAAAGGACGGGTAGCCAGAGATTATGCGGATTAATACACATTTCTTCGATACCCCACAGCTAATAGCTCTAGATGATGAGTGGAGAACGTACTTGTTGACATTCAAGTTGTCATGCTGGCATGCTGCCAAAACATTGGGTGCCCCGACGCGATGACTGCCCGCCGACCCGTGTCACCCCGCTCGCTGTGGTCCCACAACTCTCCCCATATCCCACTTGATCCTTCCCCGTATGACAGGAATAGAGAATCTGATGTCAAACATAGGGTCGAGACGTAACTTGAAGCACACCTGATGAGTACTCGTATCCTCCGCTTCAAGTTCCAGTCACTGCCACTGCAGCAAGGTATCCACTTGGACGAGACTGAATGTGAGATTGCTTGACTATTGCCGCTTCTATTACGAGTACGAGAACCCAGCAGTGACTTAGGACAGCAGTTAGAGAGTTGGATACTGCTGAAGGTTGGCTATAGCTTTGCAAAGCGGCATATAGTCCTACGATGCTCAGATCGCACAGGCGCCCGTCGCGGCTGCTACGACCTCGACATTGGGATGGTCATCACAGAGCTAATGAGTCCAATTTTTGATCTCAGAGTGATGGTGAACGACAGATACGACCTGCTATTCACAAACGAGAGACGAGGAACCCTCAGAACTGTGTTCATGCATTTTCTCTATTTTTCTGATTTAAATGAATTTTTCGTGCGCGGGGGGCGCTTCGGGCAAGCATTTCCGAATCTGCAGTAATGATAGATTCGTTGGCTATATAATATTAACAGGCCCCGTGGGGGCTCGCGCGAAAGAGATTGTCCCGAAGTGACACGGGCCGCTCTGAGTACATAAGGCTTTGGATCAGAGTCTTACACCTCTGTACAAAATATACCACTCTGTGAGACTTGTTCTTCACGCAAGTATGACATCCAATGAGAATGACGACCCACAGGAAACCGGAACCTACAGGCTACAACGGCGACACTACACATCCACAGTGGGGAGTAGGCTCAAACTATCTCCGTACAGGCGATTAAATACACAAACAAACACATTCGCAAAGAGTGTCCCGCTGAGTGCAGAGGAGTGCATGGTGGAGCGTACAACGCTATCGTCTCGCGCTAACACCATTTCCATTTTGTGTGGTCAACTTTCTGCTCGAACGTGATCGGTGCCTATGGTGGCTGTGTGTGAGGCCTTGAGAGGGTGCGGGAGGGGGTGCAGCAGAGTTAGGTGAAGGTGAGTGTGTGGACGGTGCGGGAGCAGGCTCGGTAGAAGGATAGGGAACTTGATATGAATGATATTGCGGAGGGACGGGATCTCGTGCGAGGTAGTGCAGCAGGGAAGGTTGTGCAGGAGCGGCGATGTCGACAGCATCTAGCAGTAGACTAGTGCAGTGGTCCGTTGGCAACCGCTTGCAAAAGACAGAGAATTGTGACGCACTTGCATTCGTCCTGTAGCCTTCGTAGCTTTTCCTCCGCTAACGCGAGCTCCTTGCGATATGCTTCGCGTGTCTATGGCCAAATACACGCACTCAAAACGCGTAGAATACGACTTGATATGCAAGACGCACCTCGCTAACTGTTGTGTGTTTCTCCTGCATCAAGAAGTATCTGCCCAAGGTTGAGTGGCCCACACACAGGCACGTAAACGAGACGACACACACTTCTCCTTGTATGTTTGCCGTCGCATAGGCTATATCCAAGCTAAGCGTTCGAGCGCATGTCGACTAGAAAACCTGTGCACCTTTGCGCTTGAAGTCCTTTCTAAGGGTCTATCGCCGAAGAGCCTGCCGTTTGGTGGCGTTGGCGCGTTTGACGCAGGTCGGGAGGTAATAACACTACCAGGGTCCATTGCGTGTACAGTTTAGGGAGACGGAAAGCTGGAGCACCACGCTCGTCGGATAAATGAGACTGCTGTGCGGAACAAGTGGTAGAAAGCGGATGTATAAGCGACGTATGAAATGTCGAGGACAGCAACGCCTTCGAAGCGCACTGGCGAGCGAAAAGAGTCGGGCAATGCTTCGTCTACCCGTGGTCTATATAGTAAGTTCATGCAGGTATTATTCCAATCTCTGTTAGTATATCGGTTAGTACACGCGCCTGTCATTTCGATGTGCGCGCGAAAGCGGGGTTCGACTCCCCGACAGAGAGTGGTATGGGAGAATTATCTTTTGCGAAATTTTGCCTGCACCTCTCACTCTCATTCATACTCAATCGATTCATATCCCCTCTCTGCTAAAATTTGCGCGTCGGACCCATCGGAGACCTTTGACAAAGACACGACAGGCAAGGGCCAATATACCGGGCAAGAATATGTTGGTGATATGTCTGAGTCGTGGTCTCCTTGATCACCGGCCTTTCAAAATTTCACGGTAGGATACAAATTCCGTGCATATTCCTCGCCTGTTCATGACCGGGACGTGCTTACGTGTCACGGGGCAGGAAATGTTCGGGAAATAGCTAGGAATGTAAACATATGACAGACTTGTCAACGCCCAAGACAGCTTATCTCGCCCCGATTGGGGATAGTCTGGCAAAATGCCACGAGCGGGTTTTCCGATCTTGGCCTTTCCCGGGGATTTCACTGCAACGAAACCATATTTTACCATGGGTTTTGTGATATCGGAAAGGCATTCACAACGAGGGTTTCGCTCGTTTAGGCAGGTGGGAAAGGATAAGGTATCCTTTCCGCCCCCCTTTCTGTTGAAACGAAAAGATGATTTTGTTGTAGTGTTTCCCGTGACGGTGCAGAGAAAGGCTAGTAAAAGGATTACATTGTGCGCCATATCCCTACCATTTCCCGCACACGAGTTGACACGAATGTGGTAAACTTGACACGGTCAGGGATAGGCGCGGAATAGGCACGGGATAGGCATCCCTTTCTGGGTCGGGATAGGCCAGTGATTGTGACCGTGACAGGCGCCCGCGTTCTAACCATATCAACAGGGATATTCGCCAGTGCGAGCACGAACATGCGCTTCCTCTTTGAAGGAGCCGGTAAGATTGGAACACAGCGTGGATATAAAGTTCAGTTTGGTCACATTGCCTTTGTCCTACAGCTGTGTTCAGCCCCCTGGTACCACAAGACGTCCAAGGCTTATGGGGTATATGGGCCTGTTCAAGCAAGGAAATATCTGAATGTTTGCCTTTAGGCACGCACGGGGGCACCATGGCGTCCGGTGAACTCAAAGCATCCTACGTGTTTTGTCGCGACCGTCACGACCCTTGGTTTTCCAAGTGAGTACCGTCCCATTTCTAAGATGATCTCTGCGCATATAAGCTGTCCTGAGCTGTTTCTCTTGTACTGCAGACTACATAGACGTGCCGTGCCGGTCAATCCTCTCATGCAGTGTCAGTAGAGGTGTCTCTTCCTAACGCTCTACAGGTATTCCATGCGGACTGGATTAGCGACTCGATCTCGTGGAACATCGCGCTCCCAGTCAAGAGTTATCTATTGAATGGTATGTGAACTTCAGGTGAGTGTCACTGCGTACTGATTGTCGGTCTTGTAGGCTGCCGCAACAATAGTGCAAAGGTGCTTCCCTCTGAAGACTCTCAAGCCACTGTGTGCGCCCCAGAAGACAGCAACAGTCTAGCGCAGCACGAGCAAGAACCACCCAGCTCTCAGACCGTGGCCGGATTTCCCGAAGGCTCTATTTGTACAGCGGCGACGGCGACGGCGACCAAGCGGAAGAGCTCGCCGGAGGCCGACGTGGACATGCAACCATCCGGACGACCGCGCAAGATTGTCAGGATCTCTGACTTCAGTTGCGGCGCTGAAGCTGTGCCCGCGTCGACACCTCAAGCTAAACGGTCGAAGCAGAAGGCGCGTCGGCTGCAGGGGACCCCGTACTTGGATCTCCGCAAGATGGTTTCGTCGAAGAGGGCAAACGAAACGAATCTGGATTACGAAGCTCTGGATGCATCCGGTGCTAGGAGAATTGCGTACGTAGCTGCTTCGTTTTTGTTGGATCGCAGTTGAGGACGTCGGATCTGGTTCAGTGCTGCGTCTGCGGAACTGCGCCGTGCCGTGGAGAGCTCAGGCGACGACAGTCCTAGAACCTCTGTTTGTCTCGCCCTGGACATATTACGCGATATCCCTGTGGAAAATGCTGTGCGGTTCAAGCCTGGTCAACTTCACGAGGGCAAGGAATTCCGATGCCGGTTCGTCTCCCAAGAATTTGTGGCGAAAGTCAAGAAATAGTTTGCTATCCTCCAGTGTACTCTCTTTTCACCTGCTATCGTAGACGAGTACTCCATATTTACTACTCTACGCATCCTCAAACTCGTAATCATACCACATGCTCAGGTTGTTTGGCATCTGGGGGCAGAGTATATAATACGAATGCATCAGTCAGTTTCGAACCAGAGGACTGGACCGGGGTCCGGTCGTAGAAAGCCGGAGTCAGTATTCCCACGATCTGAGTTTGTTCGGCGTTTGGCGGGCGATGAGCTCGTCGCGGAGGGCGTCTGCCAGCACCTTTACACCACATCCCGGATGGCATCCAGAATCGCCGCTAACTCGCTCAGAGCGACAGGTGCGCTAGCATCTATAGCTACGTAGCTGTATACTTACACGTATCCTGCTGTAGCATCGAGGATACGGCCCCAAGCGGTCGCTTCCCTCCCGCGGGCCATCGTTGCGTGCGTGCGTTTCATAGGTTCGCGCGACACTAGGTAGACTGACTAGATGGTGCGCCTGTAGCCGCGGCATGGCGAGCTCGTCGAACCCGCCCCCAGCTGAAAAGGCGTCCGAGCTGATCAACAAGATGCCCTCGTCCACCGGGCTCGTCACCAAGACGGGCTCCGTCGTTCTCGGCACTGGTCTGCTCGCGACCGCCATCTCGCAGGAGCTCTACGTCGTCAACGAGGAGACCGTCATCGCCGCAGGCTTCTTCGTCCTCCTGGCGTTCATTGCCAAGGTCAGTTTGTTTGGATGCGGTTGTGTGTGCTCGAGGGGAGTGACGCGTGTGCCAGAGCATCCGGGAGCCGTACCGCGACTGGGCAGAGGGCCACATCAACCGCATCAGGGGTATCCTCAACTCGTCTCGTGCGGAGCATACGCAGGCTGTCAAGGACCGCATCGCGTCTGTTGAGCAGATGAAGGATGTCGTGTCTGTCACCGAGAACTTGTTTGCTCTCTCCAAGGTACGCGACGTCGCGCATAGCTTCCGCGTACGCCCTAATCACGTCGCATGTCCGTGCAGGAGACCGCGCAGCTGGAGGCAGAGGCGTTCGTTCAGCAGCAGAAGGTTGCGCTTGCAACTGAGGTAAAGGCCGTCCTCGACAGCTGGGTGCGCTTTGAGCAGCAGGAGAAGGAGAACGAGCAGGCCGAGCTCACGAAGACCGTCATCGCAAACGTACTCAAGAGCTTGCAGGATGACAAGGTGCAGAAGGAGATCTTGGCGAACGCTGTTGCGGAGATCGACCGTAAGTGACATATACTATCACTCTGATGACTTTGCTCATGCTATCACACAGAGCTCGTCAAGAAGCAGGCTATCTAGAGTAGAATATGTTGTGTGTAGTTTGCAATTGACGACTAATCCGCAATGCATTCATTGACTTCCTTGACTTTCGTTTGTCAACCATTGTGTCACTGATATTATAGTCATGAGCACCTGGGTAGTATAGGTCTGCGTTCCTCCTGTTATGCACCGTATATCGACTGGTGCACGGTCTCCACATTCCACGGAGACCTCGTTCATGAGTGAGGTCACAGCGGCGGCAACAATCGAAGGCTCGAGGCTCGAGCACGTGGTAGCGCGTCAAAGGGCGGGAAGTGGTGTTGGTTGCCGACCGCCACATCTTCCTCTCGACGCCTTGCTTCCGTTTCCTCTGCTTCGCGGCGTGTTGGGAGTACTACACGCTCCTCATCTTCTGCTGTTCTCGCGCCTTGTCTTGTCTCTTGCGTGTCTCTGCGGCGCGGGCGCGTGACTAGCTATACCTGCCGAACGTCGACGCGTTTCTGCCTGGCCACTGCCTGCCCCTCCGCCTTTCATCTCCGGAGTCCTCAAACAAAACGACGTCCCTTTCACGACCCTTACTCGCTTACGACTACCACCATGGACGCCGACCTCATCAAGCTCGTGAATAGATTGCAGGACACCTTCGCTAACCTCGGTACGTTGCTCATGTACATCCCGGAACGCGGTCATAACTGAGAGTTGCCATGTAATGTAGGCGGAGAGCTGGACATGCCGCAACTCGCAGTTGTACGTCCCATTATTTGCTCGCAGTGCAACGAAGGGTCTGAATAGGATGGTAGGTTGGCAGCCAGTCCGCAGGGAAGTCCAGTGTACTCGAAACGTAAGTTCTCCATTACTTCAGTCTGCCGTTGTGCATGGAATTAGTGGCCGGTGTTTGGCGAGAGACCCAATTGTGCCTCAAAGTTGGCGGGAGTGGCGGGAATGTATCCCCGCATTGCAATACACCCAGCGTATGCTGCTTTTGGGAAGCGAAGCCCCTGGTCGTGCTATGCCGACATGGAGATGTCTAGACTTAGGGCGAGTTCCCTCCACGGCACTCCCGCTCAGTTCTTTCACTTGCCGAACCTTCAATAATATACGGGAAGCGTGGAATAAATCGTAGTATCTGTGCACACTGCAGTTCCTGGGTGCACATGTGTTAGTCTCGCTACATGCACTCAGACGGTGCAATACGTTCCGGCACTGACATCCTGCCGACATAGTATCGTTGGACGCGACTTCCTCCCCCGAGGACAAGGCATTGTCACACGACGACCTCTTGTACTTCAGCTCATCCACACGCCAGTCCCTGAACCCCCGCCGACATACACAGAATGGGGCCAGTTCTTGCACGTCGACAAGCGCTTTACCGACTTCGACGAAATTCGTCGGGAGATCGAGCAGGAGACTTTCAGAGTGGCGGGGCAGAACAAAGGCATCAGCAAGCTGCCGATTCACCTCCGGATATACAGTCCGGACGTGTTGGACCTGACACTAGTGGACTTGCCTGGACTAACCAAGGTTCGCCGGTATCATTTCTCCATCTGTGAATGCGCATACTGAATGACGTAGATTCCTGTGGGTGACCAACCGAGCGACATTGAGCGACAAATTCGGGGCCTGGTATTGGACTACATCACGAAACCCAACTGCATCATCCTCGCCGTGTCTGCGGCCAATGTCGACCTCGCTAACTCGGAGTCACTCAAGCTTGCGCGCTCCGTCGACCCTCAAGGACGGCGGACAATCGGCGTGCTGACGAAGATCGACCTCATGGACGCAGGGACGAACGCTCTCGACATCCTCACGGGACGCGTGTACCCGCTGAAGCTGGGTTTCATTGGTGTCATGTGCCGCAGCCAGCAGGACATCAACTCCGGAAAGCAGCTGTCGGATGCGATTGACACGGAGGCAGAATTCTTCCGGGGGCATGCCGCGTACAGGAATATCGCGCACAAGAATGGCACGAGGTACCTGGCGAAGACTCTGAACCAGGTATGCCCGAAAGCTAGAAGGACGGAAGGGTGGGGTGCTCATGACCACGGCAATAGGTGCTATTGAACCATATCCGCGACAAGCTTCCCGATATGAAGGCCAGGCTGAATACGCTGATGGGCCAGGCGCAGCAAGAGCTCAACTCGTTCGGAGATGCGGCGGTGTATGGGGACAAGAATCAGGTATGCGAAGCCCCGGTGATATCTGTATGGGCAGCCAGTTGACTTCTCCTACAGCAAGGCGCGCTCGTATTGCGGCTCATGACCCAATTTGCGCGCGACTTCATCGCGTCAATAGATGGAACGAGCGTCGACATCTCGACCAAGGAGCTCTCTGGCGGCGCACGGATATACTACATCTTCAATGATGTCTTCGGCACCGCTCTAAACTCGATAGATTCGACTCAAAATCTAGATAGCCAGGACATCCGGACAGCCATCCGCAACTCAACAGGGCCGAGGCCAAGCCTCTTTGTACCCGAGATTGCATTCGACCTCCTGGTGAAGCCGCAGATCAAGTTGCTTGAGGCGCCCAGTCTGCGATGTGTGGAACTGGTGTACGAGGAATTAGTCAAGATATGCCATAATTGCACTAGTGCAGTAGGTCGTGCGCTTCTTGGGCGTGCGCATTTCATTGACCATCACATCGCAGGAGTTGCAGCGGTTCCCCCGGCTGCATGCGCAGCTCATAGAAGTCGTGTCGGAGCTGCTTCGGGAGCGCCTGAGTCCGACGACAGAGTACACGCAGAGTTTGATTGACATTCAGACGGCGTACATCAACACGAACCACCCTGCATTCATTACAGGTTCTGCTATGGCCTCGCAGGCACCGGCAGTAGCGCCGCCCAAACAGGAGTTTCGTCGAGTACGCCGTTGCCTTTTCCCCGCGTGCTCCATTGTATCTGACCACACGGCACAACCTAATGTGACGTATAGCCGTCTTCTGCCCAGTCGATCAACGGAGTGGTGTCTCCTGATGAAGACGAGGACACATCAGAAGAGGCGAGCGGAGCGAACGGCGCGGTGTCGCGCGATGGGCGGTCCGTATCGTCCACGGTCCACGACCGTGCGCGCACAATCGCGTCGCCGAACGATGCCCCGCGCATGCCGGGCTCCCCTAAGCTGCTCCACCACCACCATCACGGCACCGTCCGCTCGCAGTCCGCGCAACCAGGTGCGGGCGGGGCGGCGCAGGGCACGGCGAAGGAGACGTTCCTGAACTACTTCTTCGGGCAGAACGGCCCGGGGCCTATCAGCGGGGCCACCGCAGAGCGCGGTGCGGGCGTCACCCTCATCGGACGGGATGTGAATGGCAGTGATCCGGCGCTGAACTCGGGGCTCATGGCGGGCAAGCGCACCATTGAGGGCAACAATGCGGCATTTGATATGAAGAGCCTGGGGAAGCACATCGAGGCGGTGCGTAACGGCTGCAGTTGGTGTTCATGTGCAGTCGCTCACTGGTAGGCTATTGGTAGGCCTCTGACAAGGGCCCTCAGTTGACGCCACGCGAGGAGATGGAGACGAATCTCATTCGCTCGCTCATCGCGTCGTACTTCAACATCGTTCGGCAGACCATCCAGGACCTCGTGCCGAAGGCGGTTATGCATCTCCTCGTGAACAACACATCACAGCAGGTGCAGAACCGGCTCGTAGCTACGCTCTACAAGCCAGACCTGTTCGGCGAGCTGCTCAACGAGGACGAGACCCTGGTTGCCGAGCGGGCGCGGGTCAAGGCGCTCCTGGATGCATACAAAGATGCGTTCAAGACGCTGTCGGAGGTTACGCTGAAGTCTTCATAGAGGAGGAGTATGCCACGTGTACCTACTTACGCATCTTAATGTTCTATCGCTGTTTGGTTTGCTCTCGACGTTCATGACGAATGCCTGACTTCATTGGAATGACTCTATTGATTGCGCAGCAGTCTAGACATACAATACTCGTGTATAAGCGACAAGTGTAACTACGGGACAGGTGTACAACAACAATAACTCGAGTTCGTAAGCGCGTTAAGGAGGCATTGACATTGAGTTCGTTCAGCTGAAGGGGGCCGATGAGACTGCCGGCAGTGTCAAACGCCCGGGTCGGGAGAGTGAGCCTTGACGGCGACCCACTTCTCCTTGACTTCCTGACTTTGAGCGCTGCTATCAGCTGCGCCAGATTGAGCAGGCTCGTCGTCGGAAATTACGCTGCTTTCCAGATCGGCGTCAGTACCTATTTCGGCACATCCCTGGTTACTTGCGGTCTCACCGCTCGACTGTGCATCGGACGCGCCTTTGTTCGAATCGGAAGACTCGCTACTGTCACTGGAGGAGACAGAAGGTTCAGGCGTAGACTCCGTGTCCTGTCGAGTCAATTGTCGGCCTCCCGTAAAATATGAGTATGTTTGGCAATACATCTCACCTTCGAAGCCTATGTGACGGCACGAAAGCAACGTGGTGAGCGCGTGTTCGCATGACATTATGCCGAAAACTATACCTGAATGGTTTTTGCGGCCTTCTGCGTGGCGACCCGAGTGAGAACGCGTTATGACACGACCTGCGTCCTTGTGACGTACCTCGTTAGCGAGCTTCTCCTCGGTTTCCTTCTTCGCCTTCTCTTCCGCCTCCTTCTTGGCTTTCTCCTCTGCCTCCTGCGCTTCCTTCTTCTCCTTGGCCTCGCGCTGTAATACGAATTAGCACCGGACGTCAACTAAGACCGGTGTAATTGACGTACCTCCTCCTTCTCCTTCTTCAGCTTGGCCCGAGTCTCGCGCTCCTGCACAATCCTATACGGGCGCGCATATTCAACATGTGACGGGCCCCCTGAGGCGTACCGACTTACCAGGCCGCAACTTCGTCTACACATTCGCGTGGGCGCGTTTTGTTCCGCAGGAGATAGCCTTGCAAGGCCGCGACCTGAACATCGCCTGTCAGTTGTTCCCAGGCATGCCGCAACGTGTAAAGCTAGCTCACGCTCAGCTCGTCTTCTGGGATCGCAGCGGCGAACCGTTTAGCGAGGTCGGAGATCTCCTCCTCAGCGAGGAGGGGCACAGTGCGGCCGGCCTTGTTGCGTCTGGACTCGGCGAGGCCCTGCGCGGAAGGTGTCTCATCGTCTGGTTTCACAGATGTACTCGGCGAAGATGCCGACGAAGGTGCTGGCGTGGTGCTGGGCGAAGGCTTTGCGGGGAAGAAACACTTGAAGATGCCCTCTGCTTGCCACTTGCTCGCGTGCTTGAAGTTCACCCAGACGTCCATGCGACCCGGACGACTCAATGCCGGGTCGAGACGCTCGATATGGTTCGTGGTAGCGAATAGTAAGCTGTCGAATGAATCTCAGTACGGTCAAGGCACACGCGCGCCCGTTGAACTTGCTGCTCACCGGCCCTCAGCAGCTGCAACACCGTCAAGACTGTTCAGCAGCCCACTGAGAGTTAGAGTAGAACCGTCATTGCTTTCGTCCTTTGACTTTGCAGTCGACGTTGAGCTAGAGGTAGTCGTGGTCGTAGGTGCCCCAGTGGAACTGTCATCACGCGAGACGCCGCGGGTGAACGCGGCATCGAGATCCTCAAGTAGCAAAATACATCTATGGCCGAGTTTAGATGCCGGACAAACTCCGAGGCTGCCATCACATACCTCGACGGAATATTCCCCATCAGCGTGGACAGCATATTATCACTCATCCTAGCATGTCACCAGTTAGTCAGATGTTGGCAGATGCCTCCCGCAGAATTGCATACCCCTTCGCCGACAGACTGATGACATAGATGTCCAGCCCAAGCTCGCCCGCTAGGCTGTGTATCAGAGAGGTCTTCCCACTGGGAACCGAGGTGAGCTGACGTTTCTATGTGACGCGTGTGCTACTTGCCTTCCTGGGACGCCGTGTAGGAGATAGCCACGACGGAACGGGATACCTGTCTCAAGGGTCAAGCCGGAGATCCTCTCACAGATTCGTCGAGCCCGTACCTCGTTCGGCATACCTAACGCAGTTGGTCAGCGGCCCACTGTCGACGAAGGAAGAAGCGACGCACCACTCCTCGGAGCAGAGGAAGTCCTGGCAATCTGCAAGAATCATGTCCTTGACGCCTGGTTCCAATACAATGGAGCTCATGGGGCGCTTCTGTCTGGCACCGTTCCATCGCCAGCCGCCGTATGTCCTAGGATCACGTTTGTCAAGTGTCAGCGGTGCACATTGACGAGATGGTGAACCCGACGTACGTGTCTGCCATGTAAATGTGCACGCGGTGGACCGCATCTTTCTCATACTCACGCTTGGCTTCCAATACCAATTTCTTGAGAATGTCATTGTTTCTCGCCACCACACTATTAGGCAGGCGAGTCAGAACGGCGGACAGGAGTGTGGGCTACTACCCACCAGATTTTGATTTCAGCGTAAGATCCGTAATCCTGGAAACGCTTGGTCCTCGTAATCTGCCCACTTTCAGCGATGATTTGGAGCCACGGACGTGAAATTTCTTACCCGCAGCCAGTGTCCTCGGTAGTAGATCGTGTGTGTCGTGTCTGATTACAGATGGCCTAAACATAGGTCCCGAGACACAGCGACGTTCAGGGCGCTTACCTAGACTAGGTACAATGGCCACTTCGAATCGGTGGTTTCAGCCAAACTTGCCAGTTCGGGGCGCAACGTTACGTACCCTTGCGCTTCTTGCGGCCACTGAGCATGACCTCGCCAGTGTCCCCTTCTTCGTCTTCTAGGTCTCCTGTTGTAGACTGCGTGAGGCCGTTGCGTCCGAGGGAACGTGTCGTAATATCAAACTCTCGGCTACGGCCCCACGCCGGTTGCTGTAAACTCGTTGAGGACATTGCTTGACCCGTCTAGATTTCATGAGACGTACCTTCGCCAGCCAATGCATTAACCTTGCGAGCGCAAGTACTCGTCAGCATCATGCGCTCGTCATCCGAATCACAACTGACGTACCAATCATAAGGGTAATCCTCTTGGCTGAAGTGGGCCGTGAGGAAGAAGGCTGCGTAACGTTGGTGAGCGTGCCGACAGGCTGACGACGGCTCACTCACAGTCAATGAACCCATTCCACGCCGACACCGAAACGCGTCGAGCCGTCTCAATGGTCCCTCCGACGACGACGAGTTTCTGCCAAGCACATACTGAGGAAAAATGAAGGGGGGGCGAAAAGGGCAATCGTACCAACGTGTCCTGCAGAGGATTAGAAGCACCCGTAAAGGGAGAGAACAAGCTCTTCACAGTATCCATGGTTAGTAGCGCGAAACGGGAGGATAGACAGAGCTGGGTAGGGGGCGACTGGTCTACGGTATATAAGCCGCACGTTCCATGTGTGTGAACAGCCGCGGGAAGGACATGCTTTGGATCGGTGGGCGCATATTAGGCTGAGTTAAATCGGAACAATAGCTTGTCCCACTCACATCAGTCCTGACGGGCTACCGAGGATTCTTGATTATGTACAGAAGAGGCCTTGAGACTTCCGGCCTACCTGCAGGTCTTGCATTGTGCCCGAGTAATGTGTCGTTCGCCCCAAGAAGTATGTAAAGGGCCCTCCTGCTCGTCGCGTCTCGAGAGTGGGGCAGACAATATGGGACGTTACCGGTCATAGTCAGGAATTCAAACCTCCGATGGAGTGTGGCGGATGAAATTGGCTGAGACTTGCCATTTCGGTTTGGCATGAAAAAACCTCGTGTTGTTTTAGCGACGCTCGCATTCCGAACCCCGCCTTCATAGACGCGGTACCCGACGCTGGCGTGTGCGGACATCGAAATGCTGTGTTTGCCTTCGCAGCACTCAAAAGACTGTCATCATGTTGTCCAAATACACGTACCGGACAAGCCACGACCACAACGAGGCTTGATGGCGGCAAATTCGGAAGTAGAAGTGGTGCGCGTGCCTGCCTTAATCGCTCAAAATTGAATGCAGTCTCCTTGAGATTCGCACAGGTCCTCGCGGCGAAAAAACATGTGGCAGATGCTTCTCAACCCAATAATGGCCAGGAGATCACGTTCGGCCGCGTTGTCGCTCCTGGACGCAAACGCTGCCTAGCCATGACTCGAACGGGAAACGCACGATGCTCATTTACATGCCTTGCCTCTGCGCTCATTTGAGCCAGTATTACTTGATGCCCCGGTGCTTGGTGCGGACCCGAGCTGGCGCTCTGAAGTTTGACGACCCGCCCTTCGCAGAAGCGAAAATGCATATACGCCATTCTCGTGTACGCCCAAAAGCAGAGTGAGGGAATCCACGACTGTCCGCATCAGAGCCGAGACAGTGTTCAGCGAGACGTAAACTCACATACTAAGAGTGTAATCCACGCAAAGCACCCGGCAATCATGCGATGCATTTGGGCCTCCAGGAACATCCACGCGCCGAAGGCTGGCTATCAATGAGGTCAGAGACGAGTGCGGTCGCATGCTGCCACACTATTACGTGTTCTTCCGAACACAACATCCGGGACGACGGAACGGACTGGAGCGCGTGGGGACTTTGGTTACTGAAACTTGCAAAAAGGCAACACCGCGAGATGGTACAGTGTACCGCGGGTCCTTTACCCACAACATCTATCATATTCAAATAAATGTTGCCCGGTGTACGGGACCCCCAAATTTTCATTCAAACAATGCAGAGAATGTCATCATGGTACTGTATTACGAGTCCTGAAGACACAGACCGTGTCCTTCGTCTGTTGTGCGTTGAGAAAGAGACGGTAACACGATGTAACGCAAATCGAGTCCTTTACCCAACGTGACAGAACTGTGACACATACTATATCCAGTATCGCACCGGCGTCTATCCGTCACTCTCGCTACCAGAGGACCAGTCCGCCGTTGACCCCTTCCGCCTCTCCCTCCTCCTCGGCTGCCTCTACTACTAAACTTTGTGCTGCAGACATGTTTATCTCAGCTAGTTCAGCTATGGTCTTCGGCTTTCGCGGCTTCTTAGGCGGCTTCGGCAAGTACTTCTTTGCCATCCCTTCAGCCTGGAGCCTCTCGCACTCCTCCTCCCATCCTCGCCTCGCCTGCGTATGCACCTCTCACATCTCCTTCCAGGCCTCCTTCAGCAACACGCTCTCGCCCTTCTTCGTCTGTCGGACAGAAGCCCGTTGCTTCTTTGCCTCTTCCTCCCCTTCCCGCGCTTCTTTGATAGCATTGACCTTCGCAATGACTCGGCGAGCAGCACCTGCGTGAATCCGTGATGTGGGGGGATACAAGGTGGTCTTCAGCTTTGCAAGGCCGTGGGACCACGATGTCGTGAGGACGTTAACGCGTTCAAGCGCGCAGTCAACAAAGTCACATGAGCGTGTTTTGCGGTGTGCAGCGCATAAGTGTCACTCCTCTGTCACAGTGGCTTTCACATTTTCCAGAGACCACCCCGTCACATGTAGCAGATAGCCTTGGTGGTGAGATATGCTTTTTAGTATGTTATTCATACCCTTGTATTTTCATTTGGATTTTTAGTTCACTGCCCATGGCCGACGAGCTCAAACCAATCTTAGATTACCCAGATTTTGGGCGGTTACACCTATATACACTTTCATCCCGCACGAACTAGGCCACGGAGAGCCTTCCAAATATTCACAGACATAGCTATTGACACATGGATGCAGTATATATAATTTGAGGCTGGGATGAGTGTCGGGTGGCGAGATATGAGGGCTTGGGTAAAGGAACCCCCGTGGGTAAAGGACCCGCGGTACACTGTAACTCGCGTCTGCATCATCATCATTCTAGACCTTCTGGGAAAACGCTCCGCACCTTGTACTGCGTGCAGATACGCGCGGGCTAGGCCGCATGCGCTCCCTGGATGTGAGTCAGCGCTGCATGACTAGATTGTTACAAGGTATGATCTTCGACGACCAGCCAAGGAATCGGGCGCTCTTTAGGCACAATGGGCGCTGCCTCGTTGAGAGAATCATTCTCGTGTCGACGGGTGGTTCAACGAACGCGAGCCTGCATGCAAATGCAAGGCACTAAAATATCAGATAGATCGACGAGGACCGAAGAGAGAGACGTACCGATACTTTCATCGACATCTGACGAGACTCGGAAGCTATCTTGAGAATGCGATTTGCTCGGAGATCGAAACCGTATGAGGGTCAAACCGCATAGAATGGAGACGTACCACAAGACGACGAAGACCCTCTCGGATCCTCGTCTGACAAGCCGCCGAGGAAGAACGTGTCAGACTAGACGATGGAAGGAAGAAATTGCGCAAGAGGAACAAAGCTCAGAGGCTAATTCTGTTGCGTCCCAGACGCATGGCAGATCTGCAGATGGCGTACTATCGATGAAATCTAGAAAGTGTGGTCTTGTGGGCGCAGATGAAGGAACTAAACTCATGGTACCGTTCTATGCCTGATTGGAGGGTGGAATCAAGGCAAGAGATACCCATGGATGAACGTATCTGAAATGCAATGTGTGAGCGACGCCGAGCATATACCATCATTTCCATGCATACCTAAGACAGGATACACCACATCGGAGCCCCGATATCAGCGCCCTCGATGGCACGGATGTGGAAGCCATCACTGGGAAGGCCACATCGCTATCCTTGCGTCCTTGTTCGCGTCAGACGACACAAATAAATCAATCTTGCCCAGTCGTCCGCATTCTGGGGATGTATACTCAACGAGTCGATTCATGAAATACTGGACTTTCCCTACACTGAATGCTTCAGTCGAGCGATCGACTGAACTGAACCGACGACTACGCGGCGTTCCCACCTCTGCCGCAGGCCGGGTTACAGTTGGATTGATGCATTGGCGATGAAAGCTGCATTCACTGGCGATAGGCTGGCCCTCGGCACGTTCTGCAGTGAAGGGGGGTAGAACAATGTACTCAGGGGGAAGAGTCTGGATTCTGGGCCAAGGCTAGCTCACCAAAATCATGGTGGAGCGTCTGGACGGTTCTCTTCCAGACTACAACCACAAGCCACTACGATCGTCTTCGACTAAATGGACGTTAGAGACACGACAGAGCAACGTGCCCAGACCCTTTCCGATAGCAATCTGAATCAGCACCCACACTACCATTCTGACAACATTGGTCGCACCTGCTGGCTAGTCTCGTCGCAATAGGGCCCCCATTTCCACGTCCTCGTCTTCCACAGGAGCGGCTACTGTCAGACCTTCGGTCATCTCGCGCCTGACACACAACTGTTCGGCCACAATGATCATCATGGCCGCACAGACGGTCATGACACCCCAAAAGAATAGCGTCGTCGGAAACGAAGCGGCGTAATAGGTGGTGAGGACCAGATGGTTGAATATGAGCGTCAGCGAGAAGTCGAGTATCATGCGGGGCCGTCGAATGAGGGTGTACAGATAGTATATGCTATTTGGCACATTGTCAGGCCCCGAATGCGTTTCTCACAGGAATCACAGACGTACTCGGCACCAGACACTGCTATCCAACACACAGCGATAATCCAGCCCCGTCGCGGGTCGACGAGGCCATCCCATTGTCCTGCAAGGTGGCTTCCGGACCCTACCTCCTTCCCACCGCTCCATACACTGTGCCATGAAGTCCATGTTCTTTGCCCGGTATGGATAGTCGGTCTGCTAGCGAGCTCACGCCAATCCATGACCATACCTAGTGCCGCTCGCGGAGATCAGTACTCGACGAAGCGCGCCTACAAAAAGGCCTCTCTTACCAACATTGGCTGCGCCCCCAACATAGTCGAGTGCATCTGATCGACAGAATATCGTAAGAAGAGGGGGGATGAGAAAGGCCAACGTCAGGTAATGCAACGTTTGCATTGCCACGATCTATCAACAAGAGCGTTGAGGTTGTATCCAGCGGGCTTAGGGATTAATCTACATACCTGGGATATCAGCAGCACTGGGTCCCACCCTATGTTGGCACTAGGCTTCGCCATCTATGGCTGACGAGGATCCGATGTATGGTTGTTCTACGGGCCTGCCGGAGTCTACGCGCTCGATGGGAGGAAAGCAACCTGAGTGACGCCACCTCAAGGCCTCAGGCCTCATGTGTGGTAGTACCACGGTTTACGTAACTATTGGCTTACTGTTTTGGTGATACACTCCAAACAGCATAAGCAAGCCACCATAGTAATGTAGAATCTGAATCAGTATCTGCGTATTACCGACGATTACTAGCACCACAGTGGCACTCTATACTTACTGTAACTACTAGTATACAACAGATCATGTCGCCGATTCTGCCGCTTCGCGCCGCCAGTGCGCCTCGGATCCAGTGAGGCCTCACGCACTCGTCCCACTCTTGTAGACGAGGCTGTGTCCTGAGCAATCCTTCCTCTCTTATCTGCACGTACCTCGTCTTACTGTCCGCGTCGTCGACGGCATGCAAGCCGGACCTCCAGGCTATGATGAAGCACAGGAAGGAACGGACTCGGAGACTCTCCTCAATGATGGGTCGTCGACTTCGCGGCTGGCAGACGTGATGGAGCACGAGTATGGTTCGGCGAAACCAGCAACATACTATGGCGAGGGTTCTTTCGACCCTCCGAGCTCTGATGATGAAGACGACGATATTGTAATGATGGAAGAAAAACCGCTCTCTGGTCGTTCACCTGCGTTCGCACAGTCGCGTTCCCCAGCAATCGCGCAAGCCCGTTCACCGAGATCTGCGCAGAGCCGCTCTCCACGGGTTGCACAGAGCGGGGCCGGCGATGTAGAGGAGGGCGGCGGCAATGCAAAGACGCGGCAGGTGCGTCAGGCCGAACTATACTGTGGACTACTATATTAACACGCATATAGCACGATTCCTCGCTGCGATGTCTTGCCTTCCTGGTCGTGTCGCTGCTGGCCGTCGCAGCTGTCATCGGCTTCTTCGCTGCACGTTCGTATACGGGCGTACCATACCGCGTGCGAGGAACAAGACACCTAAGCATGGACCATATGTTCAATGGGACGTTCTATGCGATGCGGGATAGTGTCCTCTGGATACCTGAAGGTATTAGTCAATTCTCATTGCCTACGTCGCAGGTACTGAACTGGTGCAAGCTGGCGACGGAGTATTTGCTACAGAGAAGAACGGCTACCTCTCACTCATCGATCTCAAGAGCAACAAGACGCGCAGCTTGGTTGCTCTCTCCGACGTACAAGATGTGAGATTGCACTCCTGAACCCTGCAGTAGTACCGCTAAGCACCCCACAGCAAATCGGACGTCCGTTGTCCGTTTCGTCCTGGAAGTTGTCGGCGGACATGAAGTATATACTAGTTAAGGTGGACCATGTCAAGGTATGCGCTAGTGTGCGACTATACCTCGGTCTCTGACTCGATCATCTGACAGCTGTGGCGCCATTCAAGCCATGGAAACTACTATATTCATGATTTGGAGTCTAAACACACTTGGCCTTTGGTTTCGCCTACGAATCCGCCGATCACATCGTACGCGACATGGTCACCTACAGGCCAGTCGATCGCGTATGTCCTCAACAACGATCTGTACATACTTCCTTCTGCATCGTAAGTGTTGCTTATATGTGTGAACATCATATGACTATATCCAATGTAGCCCTGAGGCTGCGGCCATCCGTGTCACGAGCACAGGAAACACGTCCATGTTCAACGGCGTCCCAGACTGGGTATACGAGGAGGAAGTGTTCTCAGCAGATAACGCGCTCTGGTGGTCCCCCGACTCGAAGAACGTTGCCTACCTTAGTTTGGACGAGACAGCCGTGGACGAGTACACCTTCCCGATCTACAACCCGACAGAGGACTCGCACACCGTCGTTCCCTATACTCAGCACGTCACAATGAAGTACCCGAAGCCCGGTTACCAAAATCCGCTCGTCTCGGTTCATGTCTTCCAGTTTGACGAGTACCTCAAGACTATGCACTCCGGGGCACCCCAGCCGGCCGCGCTGGCGTCCGCTTCCCTGAAACTCGACTGGAACGGCAAGCAATCTGCGGATGACAGCATCGTCCAGGAGATCGCTTGGGTAGGTAACAGCACACTTCTGGTGCGCGAAGTCAACCGGGCGGGCAACAATGGCACCGTCAGCATCTTCGATCTTAATTCGAGTACGTCTTTGAGGAGCCGCGGGAATGTAGTCAGGCGGTTGGGCAAGAATGGCGAGCAAGGCGATGATGGCTGGATCGATGCAGTACGCAGCCTTTCGTCTGATTTCTAGGAGGAAACCTCACGCAGTCCTCCTTCAGGCTCAACGCGTCTACCCAGTTCCTTCTAGCCTGTCCCCTCAGGGCCAGGCATCGTACCTAGACATCGTGCCCACCAAAGAAGGCTACAATCATATCGCATTGTTCAGCCCAGCAAGTAACAGCACGCCGCGGTTCCTGACTTCGGGAAACTGGGAGGTTACCGGCGGAATCCTAGCGATTGACAGCAATCGAAGCCTCGTGTGAGTGGGACTTGCCTGCTGCGTCGCCCAGAAGCTGTGTCTTACGAACATTGGGAGGTATCAGCTACTTCCAAGCGGCCAACCCGGACTCGATGCAGCGGCACATCTACTCCGTCCCTTTGCCCTCGTCGAACTCAACTGCTGCCGTCAAGCCTACTTCGCTCACGGACGTCAGTAGTCCCGCCGTGTATGATGCGAGCTTCTCCCCGAAGGGTGGCTTCTACCTCCTCACGTACAAGGGGCCCCAGGCACCGTGGCAGAAGGTCATCGAGAGCGGTAAGAAAGGTATGTAAGCGAGCAGTATTGTCCACGAAATTGGTCCTGAGCGAGACAAGGAGGTCTTGAGTATGTCCTAACGGAGAATCCCCAATTGAACAAGACGCTGGGCGAGTACGAAATGCCTGTCATCAAGTACGGGACGATCAACAGCGACGGATATGGTATGCTAGCTGCTCGCCCCTCTTTTCCTTCGGAGGCTGAGTGAGTACTTTAGAGCTTAATTTCAAGGAGATCCGACCTCCACGGATGGATGACACAGGCAGGACCAAATACCCCGTGCTATTCCGACTGTACGGTCGACTCGTCATTCGATCTGCTTTTCTGTTGACAAATCAGGTTGCAGATATGGCGGACCTGGCTCGCAGATGGTCAACCACGAGTTCGTTCATGATTGGCACGACTTCCTCGCGTGTGCAATGGAATATGTCATAGTTGTGGTAGACGGGCGTGGGACAGGTCTCAAGGGCCGGAAACTCCGCAATCCAGTAAAGGACAACCTGGGATACTACGAGACGATCGACCAGATCAATGCGGCGAAGTATGTCATGGAAGGGATTGCTTGAACCGAACTAACGACTTTGCACAGACTCTGGGTGGGAAAGAGCTACGTTGACTCTAGACGGATTGGTATCTGGGGCTGGGTAAGTAGCGTAAAGGGGAAGTTTGGGTTTCCGCGTGCTCACGGCAACACACAGTCGTATGGGGGTTTCATGACGGCCAAGGTGCTAGAAGCGGACGCTGGTGTGCACACCCTAGGCATGGCAGTCGCGGTAAGCGATTCAAACTCTGTCGGTCGAGAAATTGCTCACGCTGAACATCGTGTATACAGCCTGTCGCAAGCTGGCTGCTCTACGGTAAGCTTTTGTCATCATCGTACGATGTTCCGCATCTCACACGTCTCCAGACTCTATCTACACGGAGCGATACATGAACTTGCCGAGCGTGAACCCCCAGGGGTACATCACCGCGTCCATCTCAAACGTCACCGGATTCCACGACGTGGACTTCCTGCTCGCACACGGCAGCGGGGACGACAACGTGCACTTCGCGAACTCGGCACACCTGCTGGACATGTTCACCCAGGAACACGTGCGGAACTTTGAGTTCAGGATGTTTACCGACAGGTGGGTATCAATCGTGCATTTAGGGTCGGGCGAAGGGTCTCACGTAGCATACAGTGATCACAGCATCTACAAGCGCAGCGCGAACCGAGAACTGTATGAGTTCATGACGCGGTTCCTATTCGAGAGATGGGGCAAAGGGGGAAAGCGGAGACAGTGGTAATTATTCGCGTACACTTATTCAATCGAGCTTACCTATGTATCTATTATTCGCCGTCTCTCGACTTCGGGGTCGCTGGGCTTCGAGAAGCTAGATGACCATGAGAGTCAACCCGTTGGCCGCAGTACTCTTTACATACGCGGGCTTCTCAGGAGGCAGACAGCGCACATTTTGCCGCCCACCGCTGCAAGCAGAAACTTACGAGCACAAGACCCCAGCGTCCCGTATCCCGCTACTTCGCTGCTTCAGAAGTACGTTGGCGGTGACATTCAATGCTGCCCCCATTCGTTCGTACACAGGCCAATTACATGCAAGGAGTTTCAGACCGGGGTAGAGTCAACCTTGCTCCAGCCACTAGCATCGATTGGATTAGGGTCTGGAAGTGCCGTGTTGCGTATCGGAACCTAGATATCAGGACTGGGCGTGTTCTCGCCGCTCGGCATGTTCCAACGGTAGGTGTGTATATAAGGAACCTCGCTCACGGCCACTCTCCCCAAGCTCAGTCTTCCACGACCACCCATCTCTACCTACTTCTTCACTCCTATCCAACTCCATGTCTGTGAGTACCTCCTATCTCCCATAACGATCATTACTCACTAGGATGCTGTCTAGGACACCGTGAAGTGCGCCAACGTCGAGAAGAACGGTGGGACCTGCTCTTGGCCGGCATGCGGCTGCGCTGAGCCCCCCAAGAGCAAGTGAGCTGCTTGCGATGTGGGACATACGACACTACTGTGAGACTCGCTCTTTACGATGATAGCTACCCTGGGGACTAATGCAGTGTTGAATGCAGCCGGAATCTACATCACTGTCCGTGAGGAATGATCGTGGGATGTTCTGCCATCGAGCCAGTCGCGGTGTACTCGTTTGCCTTGTTGTATCCATAATAGTTCGCGTTTTATGATGTCGCACACTGTTTGACTTGCGACCCGCCTACACCGTCACGCTGTATGCTCTGATTGTACTGGAGGTAGCTGTCGACCCCGACGAGATTGAAGGAGATGATACTGACGTAGGAGAGACATCCGGCACGTGTCACCTGCTTGACACAGCCACTTGGGCTGCGGTGGGGCTTTGTTTGACGTTGTTCGTCACTGTCATGAACGAGTTGCAAGAGCGGTGTTCATCATTCTGCTCACTGTCCCCATGGAATAATTGACCTCACAGTATACATAGGAAGACATTTTCAATCCTTGGGTCGGTCGCAACCCATGCAACATACTCAACTTGTCCCAGCCTCTGACTACTGTCTCAATCACAGTGTAACACTGCTGCCACACGAGCCTACCTACCTCAACCATATCAATAGCAAGGGTCCCTACGATTTGGGCGAAGACAGGTCGATCGGCGATGGGCCATACATACGAGTCGGCGCGCGAGGTTCACAGGAGGACCTAGGGGACGGCGGCACTGCTGCCACGGATCAGCATGCAGTCGCACAGCACAAGTGCGCCCAGATGGTCCCGCTACCTCGCATGCTGTCGGACCGTATCCCCGTTGAGGTCATCGAACAGATCGCAAATCACCTCGCTCCTATTTCCGACGGTACCCAAACCATCCTCTCGATGACTACAGTTTGCGCTTCATGGTACCCGTCCTGCCAGCGCGTTCTGTATCGTGATGTAGCCCTCTGCAACTGGGACGGATACACCAAGCTTGCCGCGCTCGCCGTCGAGCGCGTGGCTGTGCGAAGGCGACTAGCATGTACGCGATCACTTCTAGTCGGAGGCCCAGGCCTGGAGGCACACTGTCTCCCATCCTTCCCACTGGTGTTTGCCGGAATGATGCCTTCGCTGGTGAAGCTGGATTTGCGTAATTTGCATCCTCCGTTCCATCCAAACTTCTGTAGGGCACTACCCAACCTCGGCACCGTCACGGATCTTACCCTCTTCGATATCCATGTGAATAATATCCACGAGCTCCGACGTATTCTCTGCGCGTTTCCTCACCTGCTCACCCTTCGTATGGGGCATGTATCCTATCCTCGCCTCGTATCGTCCCCCCACTTAGCGTCGTGCAAGATCCCCAAAATCTCAGCCCCTTGTCCGGCGCGCTTGAAGACCCTCTCACTAGACTGGTCTTCGGACTATCACCTCTTCGTTTGTCTTCTTCGATGGCTCACCGACGCGTCCGTCTGTACGGACCTGATATCATTCGAAGTAGTGTCACCCGTGCTTCCCTCGATCGGCCGGTTCATGATCTACGACTACTTAGATCTTCTCATGGAGTCGATCGGTTGCTCGCTCAGAATGCTCGTGGTATCCCCTGAAGGTGCGTATGTACTAAATCCGCTACGCTCATAATGCCCTGAATATTGCTCTCCTGGCAGCACAGGGACACGGCTTACTCTGGCTTAATCGGTCAGGTAGCTTGCGGCATTGTCCGAACCTCCGTTTCTTGACCTTCAAACTATCAGAAACCCTCTGGAAAGGACCCGCCGAGGAACTCCTCTCAATACTTGCTTCCATGTGCAGCCCATACATAGAAGAGCTTGGTGCGCTTCGTGCCTTCCCTGGGTCATTCATCGCTGAGTATGGGTTCTCTAGTGATTGTAAGCCCTCCTCCGCTCCCTCGCGAAGACGTCGACTTTTCAGAGGGCGATCGCCTCTCACGCGTCGAGGACAGCTTGCTCACTCGACTGCATGAGTGCCAGCAGCAGACGATGTTCTCCAATCTCCGTGCTGTCGAATGGCGCTTGAGGGGCGGTGCCAGCACGGATGCGAGTGGAATTCAACGTCTGCTTGAACCGTGGCATATGCGAGGGATCCTCAGGATCACGTAGGACGTCTCCGGTTTAGGTGCGTCGTCCAGCCTGTCCGCACGTTGAGGTCTGCTAGATAATTCTCATTCTAAGGATGGCTATGTTCAGTCGAGGAAGTGATGATTTGAAGCATACTGGTCATGAATAGGAGGGTCATTGACGGAGGACGCAATTACTTACCCCGAGATCTTTAGCGCCGTCCGACTGTACGCGATGAAATAAATTGGCTACTCATCTGGACATAGGGATCGGTGATATCAGGGAATTACTTGTCTGACTTACCCTGACGACCTTGCAGTGGCCTGTGTGTTCATCGCGACGTGTCCGTTGAGTTTTAAGTCCTATTCTTGCGCTCATTCTCATTCATTTTCCAGTTGGCAGGATCTTGAACACGTTGAGGTACTGTCTCCGTGTTCATAGCATTTGTCACTGTAACGTGCTCCAAGACAATTCAGAAGGCAATGAGGTGCGGCACTAGTTGCAAGTCTCACATCGCCCAGATCGCGTCACATCTTCTTACGCTCAGCAGTAGCTTGCGGTGTTTTGGGCTGACACGTTGCCACTACACCGAGGTTTTCCTGAGTAACGATCGACAAGCCAGATGTGTCACTACCCTCATTTGTAGGGTCATGCACAGCCACCGTGGTGCATTCGTGTACCGTCGGGCCTTGAAAACCCACCTCTTATTCTCGCGCGGGAAGCATTGGTGAGTATAGACCCCCCACGGTCGTAAAGTCTACTATTACGGCGCTCCGTACGGAGATGACGGCCGCCTCTGGGTCAATACAGTCAGTCTCGTGGTCGAGGGGTGTCTTTACGAGAACGTGCACAGGTGAGACTTCCTCCTATTCGGACGCAATATATAACGGTGCTTCGACATCATCACAGGCTATCATTGGCCGGGCCCACTCTTCTCTAGGACCGTGCCATGGACTCGGAAAATACTGTCCTCAAAACTAGTTCATTTCAGCTACCATGCGGCTCGTGGCGGCGACATGTGCCTCGTACCGACTCTCACTAGGACGGCCAGGGTGAGTCTCACCAGTCTGCCGCTGCTATTTACGAATACATTCTAGGAAGGAAGTATATGCGGCGTCGCTCGCTGCGTGACGAGCCTGACTGAATGGCTATATAGTCCTGGAACCGTGGATCTGGGCACCGCTGGGTACGTGAGACAGCCATGGCTCGCTTATTACCCTTTGTCCTCTGGGCAGTCGCTGCCGCGGCGCAGTCGAATGACAGCGTCTTTGATGTATGTCCTACCCCTACCGTACCACTCTCCTGACCGTCTGACCTGGTGCCACCAACTGCTGGCCGTAGTTCCCAGAGTTCCCTCCGGCTGGGACGCCAGACCCCAACGCAACTCTAGCAAACTCGGTGGCTCCGCATCCCTACAACGTGTACGAGGACCCTGGACTGGCCAACGCTGAGATCCATTATGACACAGGCTCGTATGGGCCGACGGTGGAGCTGTTCCATGCATACTACAACTATTGGCCCATCGTGAGTCTGTTGCGCTCTGAGGTGAGCTCTACTGACTGTTGTCCCACTTGATTCTTGGCAGGGTGTCAGTGTAGCCAGTACCGGACAAGTGTTTACGAGCTTCCCACGTGGAAATGAGACATATACTCTGGCTACCTTGACGAGCACCACGACAGAAGCAGCATGGCCGAAGTGAGTACTAGAACCTGCCACCTGCGGCGCGATTGTATTTCTACGGCGACTGACGCGAACGCACAGCCAAGAGTGGAACACGCCCCCCGCATTCGCCAACGCGAGCAACCCGGGTTACAGCATCGCGACGGACAAGCTCCTATTCGTCCAGGCCGTCATCGTCGACGGGCTCGACCGCGTATGGGCGCTCGACACGGGCCGCCCAGAGGTGAACGGCTCGTACTTGCTCGCGGCGGTGCCGGGCGGGCCCAAGATCGTCGGCTTCTACCTGAACGGGACCAGCTTCGCGACGTACACCTTCCCCGCGAATGTCGTCTACGCGGACTCATCCATCAACGACGTGCGCTTCGACCTCCGCGGCGGCGGCTACGCGTACCTCACGGACAGCTCGCCGAACCGCCCCGGCCTCATTGTCCTGGATATGGCAACCGGTCAGTCGTGGCGGCACCTCGATAACCACCAGTCGGTGACCCCCGATAATGGGTTCGTGCCTGTGTACGATGGAGGTATGTCGCCGGTTTGTCTGGTTGCTACTTTGCTGACCGCCGGCCAGTACCGTTCTATCTTTACCCTGTTACAACCCCGTACGCTGTCAACAACTTCGGTGTGGTGAGTCTACTACCCTGGCCGTTTATCAGACGATGGTTTTCTCATAACGTTGCAGTACGCGGCTGATGGTATCGCCCTGTCTTCCGGTGTGTAGCAAAACCCCAATGCGCAGATTCCGCTCACATAACACTATGCATGCACAAGACGGCGAGTACTTGTACTTCGCACCGCTCGCCAGCCGCCAGTTCTGGCGCATCCCGACGTCGTACCTGAAGGTCGCCCCAGGGCCTGATGCCCCACACGCCTACATGCTCGCGAAGCAGGCCGTCGAGCACCTCGGCGAGAGCGGGAGCAACGCGGACGGGATGGAGACGGACAGCTCCGGGTACATCTATGTCGGCGCGCCTGGTGCGTATCTCGTCTTCCGTGTCCAAGGCCCTCGAGAGCGCGCTGGACGCTGACGGGCACCGCGCCGACAGAGCATAACGCGGTGACGAGGTTCAACCCCGCAACCGGCATGTTCGAGCCGTTCATTCGTGACCCTGCCATCCAGGCCAGTCCTCCCTGCCGGTCCCCAATGCACTTTTACACACATCTGATGTGCTGTTCACCAGTGGCCGGACACCCTCGCCGTCGCGACCCTACAGAGCGGCGGGAGCTACGTCTACTTCACCTGCAACCAGTGCGTCGCCCCGCCCCCACCCCCGCCCGCTCTTCCACCGCGTGCTGACCCCTTGTCCCCGCAGGCTCTGGCTCGGGCCCAACTACCAGAACGGGTGAGCGGGCCGTCCAGGAATTTACCTCGGGGGCACTTCGCTAATACCTTTCGCCCGTCTCTTCCCCCGCGCAGGACCGACCTGCGCACGCGGCCTTACGCGATGTTCAGGGCCCCCATCGAAGGGCAGAAGGCGACGCAATTGGCCTGAGCAAGGCCAACCTAAATCCGCAGTCGGCCGTGGTTCTGAGTTCAGTGCCGATCGCGGGACGTACCAGGTTCGAGTCGTCTCGAGGCAGCTGTGAACGACGGCGGCTTCTGGACCTGACCTCTATATACGAGCATATTGCTTTGCCCATGTTCTCGACAGCAGAGCGGGACCATTCGGCACACACGATACCCCTGCGGCTGAGCGCTGCGCACAAAACCTCGGCGGAACCTTCTCCACACTCTAGCGGGCGGGCCCATGCGTTCACTCCTTCTGAAGGCACTCACATGTACAGCTCACAGTAAGTGCGTGCGAGCTGGGTACTGCCACAGTGAGGAATAGGATCACGCTCCAGGACACTGAGGAGGCCCGGGTCCGATGCGTCTCGGAGACCGGCGGGATAGCGAGTCTGCGGCGTGCGGCCGCCAGGTCTGAGTGTCCCGCCCCGTGCCTGCGAGTTTTTTTCTGAGCTCTCTAAAGCCGCGCATTGGGTGCGGACGCGCGTGCCGGGAGGTTGGCGTCGGTGTGAAAATGTTCATCAAGCTCTGACTGTAGGGCGGTTCCGCCGAGAGCGTTGAAGGACAGTCAGACTGTTCTGTGGGTAAGTAGGCGTGTCCGCTGAGGACGCATCATCCGTACGTAGAAGGCGCATACGTACAGCCGGAGCGCCGGTAGTTCAAGAAGGTACTATGTGATGCGGTGAGCAGGCGCTAGATGTAGACGGAGGGTTGGATTTCCGTCAGTGTGTCAACGTTTGAGGTGTCCCCTCATGTGCACGGGGCGGCTGCAGTTTGGAGTTCCTGTGTCCCGAGGCCAGTCGGAGTGTCCTCCTCCATCGTTCTAAGTGATGTACATCGTTATCCACAAGTGGTAGCGTGTATGAGCGTGCGTTCGCGAGTATATACGATATACTGTGCGATATCGATGTCGTCAGTGAAATGGAGACCGCTGAGGTCATGGACAGATCTATATCGAAGTGGAATCCGCGTGTAATACAAAGATGCCAGAGGACGCGTTTGCGAACGGTCACGTCGAACCTCGTCGCTCACTACGTGTTTCACCTGCCAACTGCAAACTTACCTTGGACAGACGGAGGCCCTTGTCATATACGCCACGATGGACCGGCGCGGAGCGCCACGAGCAACGGAGAAGAGGCCGTTCTGCATTTCCGCGAGCGTTTGGCCATCCATAGCTCACGAGCACTCATCGGGGAATCCGCAGTTATGGGCGCACGTCGGCACAAGGTTGTCGAGCCAGGCATGCGACTGAGAAGCTGCCGCGTTGGTTCGTCGATGGAGGCACGAGGCACGCGGCGTCATTTTGGCTTTTCTTGCGGGTACTGTTGGCAATGTCAGCGATGGCGTGCAGTTTTGGTTCATGTATAACTGATTTGTCCTCCTCAGGGCGCTCGAGTGTCCCGCATTCAGTTGGTTGGCGTACGATGGCTGGGCACCAAAACAACCGACTTGCTAACCACCCATTCACAAATACTCCTGGCTCTACGTGACGCGGGTGGGACGCGCAGTTCGACCGTGAGGGGATGTCCGGTCGCGCAGACAGGCGTACCTGCGTATAGTGTCTAGCACCAACAGAGCCCGCTGCCACCGTATCGTCGCTGTCGAGCACCTCGCGCAGTTGCCTCAGTGGCCCCGCCAACGACTCAACACGCGCGTAGGGGAGGCCACTGCCCACTGCACGCGCCTGCATGCGAGATGAGGACACCCGGCGGGTAGTATATGGGCGTTAGATCGGGCGCTCGGGCGTGGAGGGCGCGCGGTAGACTTGCGGTAGACACGTGTTCCTGGACCGGGGAGGGCCGAGGTGATGGGATCTGGGGTGCATCTGGTGGCGTCCCTGCTTTGGGCCGGCTTGGCCCTTGGTGGCGTCCGATCGCATTCTCTCCTCCCAGGCCAACCGTTCAAATCGCAGCCTATCGCACCCGCCCCAAGATCGCCTTTTGAAGAGCAGAGGGTCGGATGCCGAGACGCAGCGGGAACATGAGCACGAGGGGGTGCGGCAGTGCGGATGCGGATGCGATCTTGATATAATGGGGGTTGATCAGAGGGTGCTGCTGCTGGTGAGGTTCTGTGCCTGGAGAACGAGCAGATGCGTTCGGAAGCTCCCCATCGGCCAAGGCCAGGCGGACGGTACCTTCAAGCTTCGTTCCGCTGGATCAGGCTACAATGTGGGCAGTGTGGCCTCGATAGAGGCGCGCCTGCGCTTGAGGGGGACGTCCGAAGCACGCTAGTGACAGAGCGTATCGCGCGACAGAAGGGCGAAGCTGGTGTACGTACTGTACGTACACAACTGCGGCACCCGGGCGGGCAGCATAAGTACGGAGATGGTCCCACGTCCGCCTGCCGTAACAGATATCATGGCCAGCTCAGCTGCTATCACGCCGGCCTGGCCATGGCCGCAGCCTACTCACCCACCTGTCGTCATCTCTCGTGCGCGATGCACAGATGCCACTGTATGTGCTCACTTATCTGCGAGCTGTGACGATATTTAGACGTGTAGCGGCATCATGAATCATGATGCCCACCCACACACGCAAACACGGAGGCGCCATGCACGCGCGGGGGGACACACATGATTCCGCGCAGGGTGATTGAGTAAGTGCGAACACGCGAGCGCACGCCGTTCCCAGAGATAGCTTGGGAGGATCTGGGGGTCATCCGGGGCGCGGTGGGATCGAGGCCCGCGCGGACTGAGATGACGGCGGAAAGGCTAATCGCCCGGCGGGCAGGACCTGGGAAGACGGGGCGATGAGGTAGAACAGGCTTCGACGTGCGTAAGGACGGGGTGCGTTCTCCGGGGCTTGGTCCGGCGTGCGCAGAAGGACGCGCGACTGGACGCGGATGGGACGGGCTCTTCGGGGGTGCATGGATTTGGAACGGCGAGGCTGGGGAGAGCATATCAGTGATCAGCCTCCGAGTTCCTTACGTCTCCGCGCGTGTGAGCGTTGGTCTCGCGGCGCGGCCAACCTGAGCTCAGCCGCCGGTGCGCCTGGCGAACAGTTGCGATGTGGCCAAGGTTTGACTGTCGCGCGTTGCTGGTGCTGGAAGCGACTGCAGAATGCTAGTGGCGCGCGTCATTGTAGCCGGGAGGGTCGCGGACGTGCGCGAGGGGCCCCGAGAGACATATCACGATGAAGGAGGCTGGGCCTTGGCCGCGCAGGACGGTGCAGGCCGCGGTGGGCTCATGATCAGGCAGGAGGTCGCGCTTAGGTGGGGGGCAGCGATTGGCCGGGATGACCCAATCTCCTGCGCGTCACGGGAGAAGGCGAAGCGAGCGGCGAGCGGTGAAGCAGGATGGGCAGCCGGTTCGAGCAGGCGCAGCACAGCACAGGCCACCGTGATGTTTGGCGTCCGGCCTGGCAGACGGAGCCTCGATAGGCGGGTGCTGCCGCCCCCCGGCGTGTTCGTTCGTGGGTGCAACAGCGGCCGAGCGCGCGCCCAGGGGCAAAGTGGCTGCTTTTTCTTCCGGAGATGCGCGGCGGATGCGCGCGAGGTGGCCAGGGGCACGCTCGACAAGTAGAGCGTATGTATGGAGGTACTACGCGGTGGAGAGGTGGAGAGGAGGGCGTGTCGCGTGCTGCCATGGGTGATGGGAAGTAAGAGGCGGGGACGTGGGGTGGTGTAGAAGCGTCCAGTGGAGGCCGTACGAGGGTGTAGAAGCATCCAGTGGAGGCCGCACGATGGGTAGAGAGCGATGGGGACCGGCGGTGGACGGCGAGGGTGTCGGGGCAGGCGGGGAGGAGGAGGACATCCAGCTCGACCGGTGGTGGGCGGGGGCACGTGTACGTACTGATACGGCCAGCGCGCTTGTTTGGGTATGACCCCGAAATCGCGATTTATGGTCGATGTCGCCTCCGCCGCGAGTCTCCCTCGCCTTCCTTCTCCCATCCGTCCCTCCTCCCTCTCCCCTCCTCCTTCTCTCCCCCCTTCTCTCCCAACTTTGCAGCGCCCCGCTGCAAGCCCTGCAGCCAGCTCGCCGCCCTTTTTGCTCTCCCCGCGCGCTGCCAGCTCGCGTCTGCAAGTGCGAACATGGATCCATCCACCACCTACACGCACCCTCCACCCCCGCCCCCAATGTCCACCGACGGACCATATGCTCAGCAGCAGCAGCAGCAGCAGCAGCAACAACAGCAGCAGCAGGGCTCCCACTCCCAACAATGGTCCACCTCCTCCGTGAGCCACCTTGTGCCTCCGTCTCATTCACAATCACCTTTCCCGTCACCCTCCTCCGCCTCGTCCGGTGATCAATATCCCTACTACACCCAGCCCCCGCCACCCCCCATGAACGTACACCAGAACCAAGTCTCCGTCTCCGACTCTCAACCAGACCGCGCCGCCCTGAGCCTCAATCTCTCCTCCCTCTCCGTCGCGTCCCCCACAAACATGAGCCCGATCAACCCTAGCCCCCACCCCAGCACCCAACCCAGCTCCCACGTCTCCCCAATTACCCCCATCAGCCCCTCTGCCGGCGGCCTCCACGCCCACCACGCCCACCACCACGGTGCATTGCAGCCGCCTTTCACCTTCGCGCCTCCCCCGGACCACGGCGTCCGCTACGACGAGCAGTACGACTATGCCGGCCGCCGCCTCACCAGCTCGCGCTCCAGCTCGTCTTCCGACAAGAGCGTCCCCCGCAAGCGCAGCTTCCCAACCGTCCCCGCGCTCAGCACGAACGTCGAGGAATCGTATGGCGACCACGCGATGGACGCGAGCCCGTATGACGAGGTAGACATGGGCTATGGCGGCCTCGAGGCGGAGGGCAGCCCCGTGGATGGCAGCACCAGCGGGGGCGAGCAGGACGATCAGCTGAAGCCACTCGAGGCCCCGCAGTTATCGCAAGGCAACCCCTCGGGTGCGCATGGTGGCATGTCCCAGGTCGGCATGCTCGGAAAACCGTTAGGCACAAATAACTTTGTCACTAAGCTGTATCAGTGCGTGTCCTCTCGCTGGCACGCCCGCTCGCCCGGTCTCATTTCATTCCGTGCACTCGTTTGACAGGATGATCAACGACCCTAAAAGCGCGCAGTTCATTCAGTGGACGGAGCTCGGTACGAGGTGCGTGTGTTGCGCTGCGCTCTGCGGCCCCTCGGGGCTCACCCGCCGCCAGCTTTGTGGTCTCCAATGTGGGCGAGTTCAGCCGGACGATCCTCGGGTCGCACTTTAAGCACAACAATGTCAGTCTTCCTCCATTCATATCGCGTGGAAGTCTACTCGCTCCGGATCCTAACGTCCGCGCCCTTTGCAGTTCTCGAGTTTCGTGCGGCAGCTCAACATGTACGGCTTCCACAAGATCAACCGGGTGCGTCTTCTCTTCCTCCCCCGCTTCGCCGTCCGCTTTCGTCCACCCCCATCCCGTATCGCAAACGCTCCCATGCATCCCGTTTCCATATGATACCCGGCCGCAGAAGCGCTTCCTGCACTGCACCCTCTTCCACACGCTGCTCATTGGCTGCAATTCTCCGGCGCCGCTAGCCCCATCGGACGCAGCTCTTCATCGCATCATCTTGTCTGCATCATGATCCCGGCCAGCCTGTCATGCCCGCACGTCCCGTACTGACGCGCGCGCTCGCGCCTCCCACAGACGCCGCGCGCACAGCGCACCTCCGCCGACGTACAGACGTGGGAGTTCTCGCACCACAAGTTCCTGCGCGGGCGGCCGGACCTGCTCGAGGAGATCAAGCGGAAGGCGCTCGAGCCGGACCCCGCGACGAAGCACCGTGTGGAGCTCCCCGGAGAGGTACGTTGCTCGTCCGCGCCGCCTCTCCTGCGTGCGCGCTCTTCCGTGTGGTGACCAGGCTTGCTAATTTGGCTTGCGGATGCGGATGGAGGTGGCGGCGCAGCTCGCGCAGGTTCGAGAAGAGAACAGGCGGCTGAACTTGATGTTCCATGCGGAGAGGGGGCGCGTCGAGAGGCTGGCGAGCGTGGCTAAGGCGATGTACGACGTCATACAGAGGACGTGGCCTGGGTCGGGTGCGTGTGTCTGCCTCCGTCGTGCGTGAGACTTGGGGGTACTGATTGTTGCCTGCGGGCCTGCGCTGCTGATAGTCCCAGTACCCTTCCCAGCGGACCTCCTGGAGCCGGACAACCCAAACATATACATCACGTCACCGAGCTCGACGACCGCGCACGCGCAGTCCACGGCAGGTGGGAATGGCTTCCTGCCGTCGCTGTCCCTGCAAGGGCACTCGCTGCACCACACGCACTCGCTCCACTCGCTCGGGCCCAGCCCGGGGAGCAGCCCGACGACGGCCGACTTCCCGCACCACTCGAGCGCACACCACTCGCACCACCACTCGCAGAGCCACACGCCCGCGAGCAGCCTCTCGCGGCAGCACTCGTTCCAGCACCTCCCGTACGAGAGCGCGGCGCTGCACCACGGCTCGCACCTATGGAGAGAGAGTCAGA
>MPVS01000081.1:0-102178 GCA_001931775.1 Fomitopsis pinicola | reverse complement strand
CAATAAAATCACACTATACTCTCTGTAACAAGGGCTATCAGAGCCATATACTATGTTAGGGGTGTTTACTTACTGGTTCTTACCATGGGACACACTATAGTCAGTCAATGAGGCAAGAGCGCCCAAGCAGCCACAGAGCGCCTGCACAATGTCACCAGTTGCCATATTGGGCTCCATGCTAAGCCGTTTCATGGACCCTCACTCCATTACTTGAGCGCTTAACCACTGTATTTGTTTGGCACTGTTGATGCAAGTCGCGTCATCTGGGAGTTTGAATTTTGCAACTCCGCTGGAGTACCAATACAAACAGTTACTTATGCTCCCTTTGCTGAGCACAGAAAAGTCACGTGAAGTGTGGGAACAACCTACCACATTAGGCTCCACGCTAAGGCGTTTCATTCCTGCCCGTCATAAGAACGATACCTTCGTACCTCAGGGATCGTAACAGGAGAGCATTGTTGCAAAGAGAAGATCATTGAACTCCTTTGAGACTACTGCACATTGCAGGAATGTCACCAGATGTGTCGCTCGAAGGGGTAGCTTGCGAAGAACTGCATCCATGCAAATCTTTTGGGCTCCAGACATGGTTGCCTGAACGGATGGGTGCGTGCGATCACTGTCAAAATGAGGATAGTGGTCATGCAGGAAGTGATGAGCCCCCCAGAGATACTTTGGACCTGAGCTAAAAAAAACTGGGAAGTGTAGACAATGTACCATGCAAGGGTCTGTGGTGTCTGGTCGAGGGGAAGATTGCACCCTGTGCAGAAGGAGATGTAGTCACAGGCACCTGTAGCATAATGAAGCACAGCTGATCTCTTGACAGTGTTAGCCTGCAGGAAAGCAGTACACTTGTCCAGAGCAGACAATGCAATAGCTGGACGGACCTTTTGAGGAGCACTGGTCCACCCAGCACAGCTAAAAGTGCTACCTCCATTGTGCCGGCATAAGCTCACGAGGTGGAGTGAAGAGGCTGAGTCCAGACAGCATATCAGCATGGATATTGTCCTTCCTGGGAATGTGGCATACATGAATGTCTATACCTGTTGCAAGGACCACCATGGTGATACCAAGTACAGGTGCATTGTGCATGGACTCACTGATGCTAAGTGAGTTCAGGGCCTCAACAGAGACTAGGCTGTCTGTCCAGATCAGGATATGGGAAGGCAGGGATGGCAACAATGCTATGTGATGGATGGCTGACATGATGGCAACAAGTTCAAGGAAGAAGATATTGACCTTTGGATTTGCAGATGGTGCCTTAACTTCACCTTTGTATGCAAAGATGAATGAGATGGCTTTTCTCAGAGCTGCATCTGTCCAGAGCACCAAGTCTGCCTCTGAAATTGGCCATTGTCCATGATCCATGAAGCGAACTCCGATAGCTTTTGGGATTACCTCCGTCAGCCACAGAAGGTCTATGATGACTTCATGGTTCAGGCAGATCCCACGAAAGGAGTGATCCTTCCTGGACATCTTGCATCTCCGGCAAGGCAGGGCATCCCCAAGGAACCTTATTGAGCAGCCAATTCAGTCGGCCAGTTAGGTGCTGCCAGTCACATAGTGCAGGCTTCTATTTCGGGTGCTGCAGGAAGTGATAAATCTCCTGGATTGCATGAAGGATCACAGAAGGTGGCAAGGAAATTGTCCCAAGGTTGGGATCAATATAGATGCCAATGATGGTAATGATGGTAAGTGTGGAGCCAAATTTCTGCTTGCACTGCTCCCAGAGGCATCAAACGGCATCCTAGAGAAGAAGCAGTTGTTGAGCTCGAATTTATTGCACATTTTTGTGTAATGATTTAGAGCTCCATTGCCCTGTCCAAATCCTAGACTATCTTCTGGTGTGTTCTCCTTTACTACAACGGACTCTCATACAATACACAGCCTACTGTATTTTTCCCGCCATTTTCCCATTATTCTTTGCCCAGATTAATTGCACTTTGGGGGAATTGAAACCCCACCTTCTGCACTTCACTCTTTCTTTTGTTGATCTTCGCTTTTGTGGCTGTGCTACTATACAGTGGCTTCGTATTACGTAACACCACACTGTAGACAGCCTCCATCGTCGAGCTCAAAGTCCCCAGACTTCATAGAGCTTGACTGAGGTGTGTATCTCTGCTCTACCAATTTAATAAGACTTCATAGAGCTCAACGTGACCGCTCTGAGGCATGCTGCAGCCAATAGGTTATGAGCCCTGCGCTCTGACAGCCTCAAGACATCCATATCCGCCCATCCAAATGCTCTCAAGGCCCATCCAGGTGTCCCACTTCGCTCTACAGCTTGTTTCGACCTGCCTGCCTCTGGGAACCCCTATCCTAGCCCCTATCCTTTCTCTGCTCCATATCTCGCTTTTCTCTCCACCGTTTTCTACTGTTCTGCCACTGTTCGACCACCCTCGTCCTTCCAGTTGAGATCATGGCCCCCGCTGCAGCTGCCTTCCCAAAGCTCAGCAACCGCAATTATCAGCAATGGCGACTCGATATGGAGGCTAGGCTTCGAACTGTTGCTGCCCTGCGCATTGTGAAGGGCCAGGACTCGAGGCCGTCATTTACCGAGCCCCTGGACACTGGAGAACGTCGACATCTTCGTGATTTCGACAACAGGAGGGACCTGGCAGCTGGGGAGATCTGGGGATGCGTGGAGAGAGAGCAGCAGACAATCTGGAGGCGATTATGAACAACCCTGAGGCGATGTGGGTCAAGCTCGAGTCTGTGCACATGCAGAAACATCCTGGTGCGCGTTTTAACACCTACAACGCCCTCATGAGCCTTTCCAAGCTCGAAGACGAGTCCCTTTCCTCCCTTTCGACGCGAGCATCACAGTTGAAGTCCCATATGAAAGCCCTTTGACATGACAACTTCGACATCGCCAAGCTCGATGACGAGCTTGTTCTTATGGCCCTCATTTGTGCCCTTCCCTTGGAATACACCTCTCTTTGTCAGACCGTTCTCCTGGACGACTCTCTCACCTTGGAGAAGCTGCAGGAGACGTTCATTGCCCTTGAAAATCAGCCTGGTGCGTCGCCAGCGATCCCTGTCCTCTCCCACATCGCCTCTGCCGTCCTCTGCGGTTTCTGCGGCCGCTCTGGCCACTCCAAGGACCAGTGCTTCTCCAAGCGCGATGCTAGTGCCAAGGTGAAGGAGAGGGTGTCCCAACAAGCTCAGTTTCGCTCTGGGAAGGGCAAACCAAAGGAGCAGGCGAAGGAGGCGTCAAAGGAGACCCAGGAGACAACCCAGGAGACCACTGCTGTTGCTGCTGTGAGTGCTGGTTGTGTGTCTGCCTTTCTATCCACCTCGGACCGCGCATCTTGGCTCTCCACCCCTGCAGCAGCTAATTGGAACACCGACACAGGTGCTTCTGCACACATGACCCCTCACCGCCACTGGTTTCGCTCGTACTCGCCCCATTCCATCCCCATTCGACTCGCCAACTTGGAGATCGTCTACTCGGCGGGGCTAGGGTCCGTGGTATTTCAGCTGGCTGAGAGGGACAGAGTTTTACCCCCTGCTGTAGTTCTGCATGACGTCCTTCATGTCCCTGCACTTGCCAGCGATCCATTGTCTGTTTTCCACCTCACCAGAGAGAAGGGCTACGTCGTTGAGCTGCAGGTGTCAAACACTTTTTTTACCAACAGGGGGAGCTTCGCTTCGAGGCCAGAGTCAATGAGCACAATGTGGGCTATCTCCTCGGCCATACCATCTCCCAGTCGAAGAACGTGCTCTCAGTGTCATCCACCTGCGATCTCGACCTCGCGCTTTGGCACCAGTGCTGCTCCCACGTCAATCTTGACGACCTTCGAATGGCGCACTCCAAGGACCTCGTCTCAGGCCTCACCATTCGCTCGAAGCGCAATCCTGACCCCATCTGTGAGCCTTGCCTTGCTGGGAAGCTCAATCACCATGCCATCCCTCATTTTGCGTCCAGAAAATACGTAAGACTCGCCCTTGTCCACACCAACCTCAAGGGCCCTCTGCCTGTCACTACGCCCGAGGGGTACGTCTACTGGATGACGTTCATCTGCGATTTTGCGAGGTTCTGGGTGGTTGCCTTCTTGAAGCGCAAGAGTGACACATTTTCGGCCTTCCAGTTGTTCAAAGTTAGAAGGTGAAGGCCACTCGAGACGACAAGGGCAGCAAGTACATGGGACGCCAGTACACCGAGTTTTGCGCGCAGGAGGGCATCCATCGTCAGCATACCGAGCCAGACGAGCCCCACCAGAACGGAGTAGCCGAGCGAGCGAACCATTCAATTGCTGAGGGTGCAACTGCTCTTCTTGCCCAGTCGAAGCTGCCACCGTCATTCTGGGGCCACACAGTCTCTACCTTCGTCCACATGCGAAATCGCATGCCCACATCGTCCCTGAAGGGTGGTATCCCCTATACTGCCTGGAAAGGCGACAAGCACAAGCCAGATGTCTCCTACTTTCGCGTTTTTGGCTGCCTGGCTTATGTGCTCGTGCGCAAGAAGGATCGCAAGGCGCTCCAACCGCACACACGACAGTGTATTTTCGTCGGCTATCCTGACGGCACGAAGGCCTGGCGTTTCTGGGACCCTGCAGTGAGGAAGTTCATCATCTCGTCTCATGGTGTATTCGACAAGCACTGTTTCCCAGGCAACTCGACGTTTATTAACGTCTTTGGCCTTCCACTCAACCAGGTGCACGTCCCTGGAGCCCAGGACAGCGAGAGCGACCCGTCTGAGGATGTTCCTGACGTTCCAGAGGCCCATGATCAGGGGGGAGACGACTCTGCTGATCCTGCTCCTCCTCCACTGCCTGTCCCAAACGTCCCAGACGTCCCAGAAAATCATCCTGACGCTCCTCAGTGTCCACCAAGCCCTCGAGTGCTTCCTCCCAGTCCTCCGTGACGTCCAGCGCGCTCCCCGAGTCCTCTTCGATGCCTGGCAGCCCCTGCAGCGCCCTCTAGACCATCTCTTCATGATGAAGTTCGCACTCATGGGGGTTTCAAACCCTATCCTGAACTTGCTCGAAGGCATTTTCAGGGCTCTCTCAACGATGACGACCTCCAGCGTCAAAATCTACATTAGTCTCTACCCAAAGACATCAAAATCCATGTTAAGCAACAAAAGTCCAGGGGTTGGAAGATAAGTAGAGGATATAGATAATGAGAAGAGTGAGTGTGCAAGAGAGGGTAAACAAGATATTTGATTTGATATACAATTGATTTACAAGCCCAGTGTAAGTACTACATAGTTACTTCTCTGACCAGATTCTGAACATTTTGGAGAGTCAGTACAAAGACAATCAGTACTGTCAAGATAAATGTAAATCCAGTGTGGAGACAACAACAACAGGCAATACAAAAAGATGAAGTGTACAACACAAAAATCTGGAACAGCATAATGGATTTGGAAAATCAGAATAGTCTGGAAAAGCATGGAATAGTCTGCAATACTGGAGATTGGAATACACAAGTACACAGGTCCATCTTGTTTAGGTGTGGCACAGATCATGACATCAACAATATTCATACCAGAGCTATGAGTGAGTGGTATTTGTTGGGTAAGACTGAGTATAAGAACCTGAATTCACTCTGAGGAAAGCAATCTGATTCTGTGTTATACAGAAGTACACTATGCTAGAACAATTAATTTATCTGTCTGATATTGTATGCTGCAACCGCAAGGTATGCTGCAGCATCAACCTAGTTTTACCATATGTAACTTTTACCTGCCCATTACTTTATGATACTGGGTAAAGAACATCACCAATAAATCATTTTACATAGGAAATGGGTACGATATCAAGAAAAGGTTAGAAACTGGCACATACTAACAAACACCTCAGGGATTGTACTGCCAGTCATGGCCCACTCCAAGACAAGTGTGGTCAAAGAAGTAACTTCATAGTCTTTATACTGGGCTTGTAATGTAGTTGTACTTCACATCAAATATCTTGTTTACCCTCTCTTGCACACTAACTCTTGTCCTCATGTATACCCTCAACTTATCTTCCAAGCCCTGGACTCCTGCTGCTTAGTGTGTGGATTCTGATCTCATGGAGATCCCTCTCCTCTTGAATTGTCCTGCATCATCCATGATGGCTGTATCCTAGTCTTCCATATGCCAGACTTCACTAGGTGTGTTTCCAATTGCTTGGCCAAGTACTGCTCTTCAGTGTACATTTGCAGTCCAGACTTTCCTATTCTGGACTCCCCCTGCTCTGCAAAGTTCCTCCAGCACATATTTCTCACAATTTCTGTGTTTATCACTGCTTAGTGTACCTCTGCACTCTTAGCAAACATTGAGTATACTCACTGACAAGCACAGGAGTTGTTCCACAGAAGCTCCAGTAACTCTGTGTTTGAAAAGCACACACTGATCTCAAACTTGCAATATTGCCACCACATTGTCATCAAATTTGAAAGAGAACAGCTGCACCAAAATACTGGCATCATTCAGTACTGCAATTCTTTTCAACTTGACAGATTGCCTTCCACATTGTTACCTGCATTGGGTCTATGCCTTCATTGTGAGATAGATTTATCTGCTGTTGCAAGCTCAAAATGAAGGCAGATGTGAACTGTTATAATTGCCATATCAGTATGTGTATTGTAGCTGGCTCATGTCATGCATATAAAATACAGAGAACTTATAAGGGGCTATTGCCACTGTGTCCTAGAACAATCACAATATCATCCAGCATTTTCTGCATCATCCTTATTGAAAATCACTGTGACTCATGGTATTGTGCTCCATGTAATGAATGATAAATGTGTGAAATAAGATTCCGCAACTTATATCATTTTTCCGGATTTTATCAGCTTTTTTTGGCTCTACAGGTAGATATAAGCTATGTGGCTGAAAAAGTGGCTGAAAATGATGGAATTACCGCATTTTGTAATCTAAATGCGGGCTGACTTGCACGCAAATGTGTCGACGTGTCTGCATACAACTCCGCCAGCGCTTAATGTGTGCTTACTAAGCGATGGAATGTGGGATGGTTGGCCGTCGCACAGAATGATGTCGTTGATAGGAACGGAGAAGCCCTGCTCGACATTGTTGATGAGAATAGAGAAGCCCCGTTCAGTGGGCAGCAATGACACTGACAGGAGATCATCTCGAACCAAATGTTCAACATCTTCTTGAACTGTGTGACTTCCGCAGGGCACGGGGAAAGCTGTCAATACGTGTGCATCAGGCGGGGGTGTGCAATGCAGATATGGTCTATCATTGATGAGTACTCTGCTTCTGTGCATGTACCACAATGATCACTGAGAAGTCGGTCACCATTGACAGAGCCCCGTGTACCAAACTCCAACTACAGCCTGTACTCGTGCTTGGTGATGACTTCTTGTTCTGCATGCATGGCAATGGCAGGCAGACTGACAGGCATAATTCAGTGGAAATGGGAATTGCAACCATGTGGTTCAGTTTTCTACAGGAGACCAGGTCCCTTCTGAGTAGGTGTTTCCCCAATGTGGTAGCTGGAGGTATGTTGCACTGAGAGCAGGAAGGCATGAATATGTCAGCTTGATGGTGTCCCATGTGAGCTGCTACTCGTTTTGTGTCTTTTTGCATAGCCTCAAGGGCCGACTGCTTCACAGGCAAGCCATGAGGGTCACTACAAGTGTTCATTCTGCAGATCCCTGTGGCAACTCAGAGCCATCCTGCCTCAGTCATCAGTGAGGTCAATGACACCATGATCCCAGATCCGGTACATGACTGGTTCATTGGCAGTGAGGTCAATCATCATGTTGGGCTTGTCATCCTCATCGGATGAAATGCTGATGATGTCCGTATTGTCAGTTGCTAGGGATGATGTCAGCTGGAATACACTCATGATAGGAGTCATTGACGTAAGTTCAAGTTTGATCTGAGAGCCCGATGGCTGTGAGGATGCTCCATAGTATGATTGGCATCAAATGAATTGTTCGTGAAGTCCGCTCGGCCTCCACATTTGTGACCGAGAAGAGTAGTGCAGCTGGCACAATGGCCACAGATCCGGCATCTGCCAAGGACCTGAGCTAGAAGTCGAGTAGCTTGAGGATCATGTTTGTTACCTCGTCCTCCAAAGGCAGGAGCTTCTGGTGGAGCTCCAGCTTTACATCTGGGCTCTCGCCCAGTAGTGAATCCATACGTGTCTTGGAGTGGGCCATGACTAGCGGTACAATCCCTGAGGTGTTTATGAGTATATGAGCTGTGGAGTTGTCTATTCCAGTATTTCAGACCATTGTGATTTCACGAATCTATTGTGGTGTACACTTCATCATTTTGTATTGCCTCATGTGGGTTGTCTCCATGCTGTATTTACATCTCACTTGACAATACTTAGTGTTGATGTACTCAGTCTCCAAAATGTCCACCCTGGTCAGACAACTAGCTTCATAGTATTCAAACTGGGCTTGTAACATCATTTGTACCTCACATCACACTATCTTGTTTACCCTCTATTACATATGTAATCTTGTCCTTCTGTATACCCTGTTTTATCTCCCAGCTCTGCACTCCTGCTGTTCCATGTGAACACTGATCTTTTTGAAGTCCCTCTTACCTACTCTTAAATTGGTACATTCTATCCTAATCAAGGAGCCTAGAATTGACTAGGTGCATTGACAATTGCTTGGCTAGGGTCTCACCTTCAGGGTACATTTCCACACATTCCAGACCTCCATCTTTGGTACCCCACAATTCCAGACTTTCCTATCCTAGACTTTCTATGCTTTCTCCAAAGTTCCTCCAGCGCATGTTTCTCACAGTTTCTGAGTTTGTTACACTTAGTGTACCTCTGCACTATTAGCAAAAGTTGATTACTTATAGTCATTGAAAAACACAGGACTTGTTTCACAGAAGCTCTAGTAACACTGTGTATGAAAACCACACATGGAGTCAAACTTGCAAATACTGCCACCACATTGTCAAAGTTTCCAAGAAAGCAGCTAAACCAAGGTACTGGAATTATTTGGTTCCGCAAATATCTTCCACTTGACTCTGACTAGATTGCTTTCCATTTTGTTCCCAACATTGGGTTTCTGCCTTCAATGTGAGATATATTGATTTCCTGTTGCAACCTCAAAATGAAGACAGAAAATCACTGCAGGCCGTAATCTCAAAAGTGAATCTGAACCTGTTATCATTGACACAGTACTATATCTATTGTAGCTAGCTCATCTTATGCTATGCTACAACCAAGAGCTTACTTGTCTTGGAACAATCATAATATCTTTCCGCATTTGAAGCATTATTCTTATTGCAAATGAGAGAAACCTGTGGCATGATATACGTGGGGAACTTCATCCCTAAAGTGTCTTATTTTTCCGGATTTTATACACTTTTTCTGGCTGTTTTTGAAGTAAAGCAAGCAGTGTGGCTGAAAATGATGGGATTACCGCATTTGGTAATATAAGCGCTGGCGCGTTTGCGTACAACCCCGCCCGCGCTCAATGGGCGCTCATGAGGCAATGTAATGCACAACTCCAAGCAGCACTATCACAGTCAAATAAAAAATGCAATAAAATCAGAGAGAGTTCTCTTCAGCTCGTAGAACATGGCTTTTAAAATAGAAGAACTCAAAATTTTCTCAACCTCAAGGATAACATTGTTCTATGCCAATTCAGTGAGGTTGAAGCCCTCTGTGTTCACACACAAAGCTTGTTCAATCAGGAAAGTGCCATAGTTATGAGTGTCAGCCCTCCATATCCAATGCCTGTAAGCTCATCAATATTGCTCTCATATGGTACCATACACCCCTGCAAGATGTATCATAACAGAAAGGAACACATCTGCTAGTAGTAGGTATTCTTGCCTGTTAAGATATCTTCAGTCTATCAAAAGAGATAGATGTTGTCAAATATTCAAAGATAATTGCATCAGTATGCCAACATTATCAGGTGTGATTAGGCACAGTCAATCATTGACAGAGATGGCATATGTTCCTTCCAAATATTGTAACTCTTTCCCAGGAAATAAAGAAAACTTGGAGACTTTGTATAGTTTATAGTTGAGCTATATCATATTGACACATCTGAGAAGCCACAGTCGCCTATGATAAGCAGCACAACCAAACCCACTCATCACTATGGTTGGTATGGATAAGTCATTGTAAATCTGTGTATGAAGTGTGTGTCATTCCAACACCAAACCCCAGAGTTGACATCAAACAATTGACAATGCCACTATATTCTCAGGGAAACAAGAGCAACTTGGGTGAACCCATGTCAAGTCATATGCATTCCTCAATTTTCAAATGCCACTGCATCATTGGTATGTGCCACTTTTCGAGTACATAGACAAACTTGCAGTACAATCCAGAAAGTCCCTGCACCAGTGTGGACATCATCTGTATTGCATATGAAGATGAAGTGGACTGGTGATGGTGTAATATACTTCCAGATACAGGAATCATCATATTCCTATCAAATTGTCATAACTGCTCATGAATTCCTGATGCTCTTCCTTGGTAAGAATAATGCCACTGCATCATTGGTATGTGCCACTTTTCGAGTACATAGACAAACTTGCAGTACAATCCAGAAAGTCCCTGCACCAGTGTGGACATCATCTGTATTGCATATGAAGATGAAGTGGACTGGTGATGGTGTAATATACTTCCAGATACAGGAATCATCATATTCCTATCAAATTGTCATAACTGCTCATGAATTCCTGATGCTCTTCCTTGGTAAGAAATTTAGATTATGAGTAGTGTGGGCAGAATGGTACTATGATGTTTGATAACATTCAAACATAGGCACAGCAATGTAGCAGACACTATGGTGCATGAGTATGCCTAGTATATCACTGGTCAAAGTGGTAGTATGTCAACTGAGGCTTTTAAGTGGACATATAAATACTACAAAGATTTTAACGGTAGATATGCATTAGTCATATTCACATGAAAGTGCTCATAATTTTAGTCTCTCTACTCAGTGTAAAACAAAGCATACAATCAGAAATGTCAGACAAAGGATGCAAGGATGGAGAGAGCACTGGCATATTCATAGAGCAGAGTCACATGCTGACAATAGGTATAGATCATAATGTGGTATATCCACCATAGAGCTACATATTGTATCCCTAAACCTGAGAATTTGCAGCCTTAGGAACCATGGGTTTGCCCAACTGAAGAAGGTTTTGGCTTCAAAGCAACTTCAAAGCACAGTGAGAATGATAAGGTAGGATTTCAAGGTCTGATAATGTTTTATATTGTCTCAATAGGTTGATGTAATTTATTGGCTGTTTTTGCGAATTTTTCGAGCTCAGAATAAAGGCATTCAGCTGCAGATTATATCTTCCACATTTTGAGTGTGTTTTTACCTCTTTTGGCCTCATCGTTGCACAGCGCAGTTGATGACGTGGGTTTTGTCCGATCCAGCAGTGAACACCGTGAGTCATCAGTCAGTAATAGTTACCCTTTTTGGCAACTCACCTTCCCTTTTGGGATGATATCACTCTGTGGCTAGTGTGAGCCTTAAGAAGTAGGTATAAATGTTGTAAATATTGAAGTATAAGGGGACATTTACTCAATGATATGACATTGAGTTTGGATCTAATACCCCCAGCTAAATGGAAAAACTGTGACTTTGCTATAGAATAGCACATTCTTGACAAAGATTGGATATTCCCTTGCTTATCTGTTGCTTTTAGGGTGCAAGTGTGGTCCATACAGACTCTGCAGATCATGTAGATTCTATTTCCACTTGAATCAGCTACTTTGAGTTTTCATAGGCACTTGTTGATTTTCTTATTTTGCATTTTCTGGCTTAACTAGCCAGTGTAAACACTCAACAAAAACACACTATATTCTCTGTAACAAGGGCTATCAGATCCATATACTATGTTGGGGGTGTTTACTTACTGGTTCTTACCATAGGATACACTGTAGTTAGTAACTTAGGCATGAGCACCCATGCAGCCACAGTGCACCTGCACAATGTCACCAGTTGCCATATTGGGCTCCATGCTAAGGTGTTTCATGGATCCTCACCCCATTACTTGAGCGCTTAACCACTGCATTTGTTTGGCAGTGTTAATGCAAGTCGCGTCGTCTGGGAGTTTGATTTTTAGAACTCCGCTGAAGTGCCAATAAAAACTGTGACTTATGTCCCCTTTGTTGAGCACAGATAAGTCATGTGAAGTGTGGGAACAAACTACCACATTGGGCTCCACGCTAGGTGTTTCATTTTTCTCCTCATAAGAATGATACTTTTTACCTCAGGGATTGTAATTAGCAGTCAGAGATGCAAACTCGGATGTTCATCCCATATTATTTTATTACATCATACTCAACTATGATCCTACTACTGTTTCACAGGACTTGTATACATCAGACAACAACTGAAGAAACACTTGGAACCAATTCTCACCTCTCAGTCGGAGCCTTTGCAGATGCCCTTATCTGCCTGTCTGATGCAGAGACAGGGTGGCTTGAGGTTGATTTGGACAATGACAAGACCTTCTTACCCTTTTGATTCCCATTTGTATTTGATGCACCTCTGGAGGAAATGACAAAAGGTATAAGTATAGGACAGGGAACACATAACACCAAGAATTTACCCATGCCCATTCAAGCCCTCACTGCCTGTATTCAAGGAGTTCAAAAGTTCATTGTGGTGGCATACAAATTGCCCTTGTCTTCATTATCACTGTTGTCCCAATCAGGTCCACACTTTCAGCACCACCTTGGTATGTCAAAATCAGCTCATGGTACACATGGTAAGTACACGTCAAACATGTCAAGAGGGGTGAATAAATTTACCTTCATCAATGCTGTCCTCTACATCAGTGTTGTAGTGGTCAGTGGGCGCATCATGAGCAATCTCATCAATTTGAATCAATGCACCGAGCATGCAGGCATACCACCTTTGCAAGATTGCAAAGCATGAATGCACGGTTACTCAGCTGTCAAGCTTCCGAAAGTCCATCTGTCCAACATCCACACCGATTGTCTGGCTGAGCATGTCGAGCCCAGAGAATGATGGGTCCAGCCGCTTCCCGCCCAGTTGTCTCGTCGAAGTCATTTGGTAGTGAAACACCAGGTCAAACATGTGGAACAACTAAACATAGTAAGGCATCGGCACTGAGCACAGTGGTAGCACAAGTTGACATACCCGCTGCCACCCCCAAGAGTACATACTACACTCCTTAGCCATGTACGAGAAGGTCACCTCGCATAGTAGTGGCCAATCACAGAGATAGGCCTGCTCCTTCACTGTGTCCCAGCAAATGGTGTGGTAGATGCTACATGTCAAACATGTTGAAAGGGGTGCATAAACATAAACTCACCTTCATCAATGCCATCCTCTACATTGGTGTCATGGTGGTCAGCAGGCACATCACATGCATCCCAAACATTGCCATTCCTAGTCTCACGCTGGTTCACTTAGTCATATGATGACTGAGCCAATGCTGATATGGAGTAATTGCCCACAGTGCATGTATTATCTCTGTATTTGTATGAGTGGAGTGATGATTATGGATGATCTGGTCTTAGTGCATATCTAATTTATGCTCAGACTCCCCAATCAGACTGGCTAAGTACCAATCACCCAACATAGACATCTTGAATACATGTTAATAGAGATGAGTGTGTACCATATCTGTCTGACTGAGCACTGAGATAGGATGATCCTGGCTTATATAGAGTGATTTACAACTAATCTGTGCTGATCCTGGTATAAGGTCAAAAATGATTACTAGAGATCATACTAACTGATATAGTGACTGAGCAACTACTTTATATAGGGTGATACTGGTGTAGAGCCTGATTATCCTCCACTGATATGACTGTTGAATATTTAAAAGGCTGTAGATGATATTGTTGATCATCATGGATAATTCTGTATAGATACACTCTCTGTTGGGATTATACAGTATTACAATCCCTGAGGTACAAAGGTATCATTCTTATGAGGAGCAAAATGAAACACCTTAGTGTGGAGCCCGATGTGGCAGGTTGTTCCCACACTTCACATGACTTTTTTGTGCTCAGCAAAGGGGGGATTAGTAACTGTTTGTATTGGCACTTCAGCGGAGTTGCAAAATTCAGACTGCCAGACGACACGACTCGCATCAACAGTGCCAAACAAACCCAGTGGTTAAGCACTGAAGTAATGGAGTGAGGGTCCATGAAATGGCTTAGCAGGGCACCCAATATAGCAACTGGTGACATTGTGCTCCAGTGGTTAAGCACTGAAGTAATGGAGTGAGGGTCCATGAAATGGCTTAGCTCCCGTGGGTTATATCGTTGACCACTGTAACACGTCCGTGAGACACCGACGAACCCACGAGAACGGAGTCACTGACTGATGTCACAATCCTATGGTAAGAACCAGTAAGTAAACACCCCTAACATAGTATATGCATCTGATAGCCCTTGTTACAGAGACTATAGTGTGATTTTATTGAGCATTCAAACTGGCTAGTTAAGCCAGAAAATGCAAAACAAAAAAATCAACAAGTGCCTATGAACACAGAAGGTGGCTGATTTTAGTAGAAATGGAATCTACATGATCTGCAGAGTCTGTATGTACCACACTTGCACCCAGGGAGCAACAGATGAGGCAGGGAATAGCTTCTCTCTGTCTAGACCAGATGGCCTTGAGCAAAGTCACTATTCTGCCATGTATGTGTGGTATATGTGACTCAAGTTTTGCATCATATGATTTAATATGGTGATGTTCTCATATCTGAATATTTTCATCATTTATGCTCAATTTCTACACTCATGCTCACCACAGTGTGATATTACCCCGAAAGGGAAGTGATGAGTTACCAAAAATGGCAAATCCTCCTTGCTGAAGCTCAATCATGTGAACAATATACTCTCAAGTTTTCAGCATCTAGAACATCATAGTAAGACCTCAAAATAGCCGTCAATTTTTCCAGACAGCAGTCTTTGAGCTCACATATTGCTATTTTTCACCCTTTTTCCAGTCAATGGTCACATGCTCGCAGCAAACACATCGAGCAATGACGTGGGGTCGCAGCAACGCAGCGACGGTTTCCTTGCTGTGTCGCTGCGACCCCATGTCATAGCTCATGTGGCCACAAAAACAGCTAAAATGCGCTCAAAAAGCGCAATATATTCACTGTGGAGCAAGATTCACTTATTTTGGGCTGTAGAAATTTGCAAATATAGTGCCAAAATTGGATTGATGAGACTTGAGATTTTCCATTATCACATCCTTTGTTACCAGGCCTAATACACCTTGAAATGACTAATGATACCACAGATTTCTTCTGTTGAGTGTGCCTATAGTTATCAGTGCTGCAGATTGTCAGTGACAGATGAATTTTCTACATTCACAGCTCATATGCTATCCTATATGCCATGCATGTCTCAACATATGAATGTGTACCATGTGTACACTGTTATTGTCACAATCCAGTGCTTGCATGCATTGTCTATGATTTGGCTCCTCACTATATATTGTTATTTAGTGGTTGGCATGAATTCTGACCACATTATGCTGAGATACTTGAGCTATTTCCTGTTATATGAACTCCATGTGTTTATCTTATACAATGTTAGAGGAGACTAGCAAAGGATGCAGTCCATATGATGCATGAACATGTATAATATGCTCTGTGTCCCACTGAATATTCAGTGTATCTACTTTTTGTTCAAACATGCTACACAAGCTAGTGAATACATAATATAATCATATTTGTGTGAATGGCTTTTCAAGATGTGTCAAAATGAGGATGTTGTCATACTGATGTGCTTATCTATGAATATTCACAACTTTCCTCAAACAACTATTCAGACACATGCGAAGAAGAACACTGCACTACTCACCATTACTGCCTCTACGTCGGCCACCCACACGTTCTAGCCACTTCCGTCACACTGACAACTCTGCGGTGAGTACACGTCCAGCGCTCTTCTCCTCCACCTCGCATTGGTCGTCGCCTTCATCCAGCAGTGTAGGCAATTGTCTAGAGGAGGGGCCAGGGCTCGGAGATATCGGGGGAGGTTCCGGGTTGATGTGTCTCCCGGAATTCAATGGACCGGCTTCACATACTTCAATGAAATCACACAGAGATGATAACTCCCCGTCTTCATCTTCGTCCAAGTCATCAGCACCAACATCAGGCTCCGGAGGAGGAGCTTCAGGTGGATGCTCCTCATCTGTGAATTGTGTGTCATCTGGATCATGATCCATGCCTGCATGGTCAGACACTCTGCAATGTGAATGTTTCAATAACAATGTAAGAGCGTGACTGTGAATGCACCCTACTGCCTCCGCAGTTGTTCCATCACCTAGGTCACTGTCGGAGTCAACTATGTTCGCAAAATCGAAGACCTCTCGAAGTTTTCCCTTCTTGTACCAGGAGCATTTTTTGCTCATACTCTGGTGAGCAGAGAGACCTTGCATTGTATTGAAGGACTTGTGACACGCGCCACATGTGCTATTGAGCAAGTCTTCTATTGACCTCTTGCGCTTTGTCATGTTAGCAGCTAGAAATAAGGTGACAAGTATGAGGAGCAGATTGATGCAGGACTCACCGGTATAGCCAGACTCGCACTGGTATAGCCAGACTCGAGGGAGATGATAGGAAGGAAAATTGAGATGATCCTAGCTACAAGCAACTCAATCCCATTTTGAGTAGCTGAAACTCACTCTGTGACACTAGTTGACATTTGGACAGGCATTATTTTGATCTCTCACGACCATTGCTGCTCGCTGCTTGCTTCGCATCTCTGTCTCTAACCCCCACCTTCACGTTGTGTGAAAACCATGTGACTGCTAGTTATGTTCTTTTTGCTGATTTCACACTGACCGTTTCGTAGATTACATTGTTGTACTTCAGTGCCAACTTTGTGAAAGCAAATGCACTGCTCTATGGTGTGTTTGTTCTTGTCTACTCACTGACACTGACTTCTCGCCCCAGGCACTTCATGTCTGTGGTGCTGGTGCTTGACAAAAGCCCATGCACTTCGGCACGCCACTGGAAGTGGCCGGCTGGTAGGATAATCCTGGTTATTGCAAAAGATGGGCCACATGCAAGCTGCACGGCTCGCGAGCCGAGTATCAGTGAGCATGACTCAGGTCTCAAATGAGCATTGAGGCCTACCCAAGTTGTTATTGTAGAATAGAACTCAGTGAACGTTTGCAGGACAGCCAGACGTACCAAACACACCGGACATATATGTACAAGCGTATGCACGATGGCCCGCACAGTGAGAATGTTCACCTAAGATTAGGCGGATTCTTGATGGTGGCTGTATGCGGATCAGTGCAGCTGGGCTGGAATGCTCTGAGGCCTTGTCACTTGATGGCTATGGCTGCCTTGACTCAGTGTGCAGGCTGTTTGGCTGGTTCTCCTGGTTCTCAAGATGTCCTTCTCTTCGACCACGACTCCCCATCTTCAGACACTGACTCATTGCCGTGGTAGTCATTGATATGTCAGTCCACTACTCCCGTCAATTGCGCCCTCCTTCCTCTCGTTCCCCATCCACCAACAGCCTCAACACTGCTAAGGCGGAACATGCCTGGCAGCAGAAGGTGAGAGGCTCGGATTGTGAGTATTTGTGAAGGATACTTCTTAGTGATTCATCAACCAATTAGGTACTACAGCATTCAAAGAGAATGAGGATGTTCCAGCCAACTGCTCGAAGAGATTCACCACAAGTGATCCAGGTCAGTGCCATCATACGCAATATGTAGCCGCATCAGTTGACACTGATCGCAGCAGCTGGTAACCCAACTGACGACCACAACATCACCAACTGGTCAAACAACGGTAAGTTAGCCCCACATAAACAGTGGCTCATCATGAGCCTTCCTTCCTTACCGCTCACTCCTACCATGGCACCAGCTAGCAGGATCAGTGTGGTGAAGAAAGACATCAAGCCAGCTTCTGAGGAAGGAGCTAGAGCAAGTCAGACCGGTAAGGCACAATTGTCGTCTACAACTTTACACCAGAGGAGTGGCATGACTTTGCTGAGTATTTTGAGGAGTTCAACGATCTCAACCGCTTCTCGTGAGTTCATGTTTGCCGCTGACGTCCAAACCTACTGATATATATCCTTGTGGATTTGATTATGACAGTGCAAACCAGACTTTGATTACCACGGCACCCACCGAAGAACACAATTGGCTGCAATATGGGTTCAACACGGTGTTCAAGTTGAGTGATACATGGTTTTTCCTAGGGATCAACCACCCTGCTTGGCTGTTCTCTGCCCTCCACCTTTCTTTGAACCCTCTCGAGTACGTCACCGTAGACATCAACAGATATTCGCGCAAACGGATCCCTGACATCTACGTGGGGTTCTTTATCGATGACCAGACCATCACAATGTCTATTGTCGAGGTTGCAAACACGCAGGGTTTGTACTCCCTGGCAGGCCAGAGTGCTACGACCAAGAACAAGGAGGGTGCGTGCAACAAGGTGCGTTGATGTCACCAAACAAGCATGAAACCCTCCACACAAGACACGTGTGCGGGAGACCTAGGGATGGCACAAGGGCTCCAACGGGTCAAGGGCTGTGCTCAGGAATGAACGAACAGTGGGAGTGTTGGGGGTGCTCTAAGATGGAAGGAGGAGTAAGGGCTAGTTTCCACAGCGAAGGAGTACACTTGCAACGAGCAACGATAGAGCACAATGAGCGATGACTTAGCGATGACTTGCAAGAGCAAGTCGAACGAGTCTCGACGACGAACAGACGTGCAAACGTGCAGGAAATGAGAGGATAACGGTCTCTGGTGTATTGGGGGAAAAGTCTAGGGTAATGTACAACACCTGACCGGAACAAACCAGCCAGCATGTATGAATCACGACATGATGAGAAATATTGTCCGAGAGAACACACAACCAATCACAAAAATGAGAAACATCGCACGACAGTCCGGAGAGGCTGCGACATGGCCGAGTACCATGTGCGACGAGTGTGATATGCACAGCCGCACTCCAATGGAACCTTCGAGAGTGCCTGATAGATGCCCGACGGTGCAGAGATATGAACCCGCGCCGGAGAGACAAACTCCCCAGACACAAGCAACATGTCCCTCAACGAGACAACTGTAAATGCTCACCGCATCCACTTCGCGAGACTTATTGATGTCTTGCTGGCTGATGCCGCGATCGAACCGCAGTACCAACCCTCCAGGTCACGAGAGTGGCTAGCCTGGGCGCATGGCACCCACTGGCACCTGGTACGTCGCTGATGTGTCCTGATAGAGCTGTTGCTGACTGCGACGATAGCGTGCCGTACTGGAGTCATACTGCCATGTCACCGCCGCCGAGCCTGGTAGCCTTCCGTCGCCGTTCGCATACCACAAGATCAAGGAGATGCTGGACTACTTTGACGAGGTCTTCAAGGATCGCGACACACCCAAGATCGAGAGGGTCGGAGTACTGTTCCCGATGCTTGCTTGGTCAGAAGTGGCTGTCCTCTATCAGCAGACCCAGCCAAACAGTCGCCTCGCCGTAGGACTGCCCATGTATATGACAGTGCCCATGTACCTCGACGACTACCATGCCTTGCCGACAATTGTGAACGAGATGTCCCGGTTGGTCAACCACTTGCTTGAGGCGAGTTGCGACAAGCCATCCGAGCCGGCTGACGGTCCCGACGACACGATGCCTGCGCTGGTGCCGGAGCCCACGACAAACCCTGCGGGCCCCAGCCTGATTGATACGCTTCGCACTCTGAACCTGATGGGTCCGCAACGTGGTCGAGGAGGTGCAAGGGGTAGGGGTGGACTTGCTCGAGGGGGAGGCTTGCCGAGGAACACCAGGCAGCATGGGTGCGGCCCGCATCCCTTCATACCTTGCCGCGGTCAGAAGTAGTTACGACTCATGGTGTACTGCGCTAGCTAGTTCGACAATGCGACCTAGCTTCTACAATTGACATCCCGAGTGTACGACTTGAGTTCCTTCGTGCGACGAAGCCGTGATAGGCCGCGATGGTGTGTTCCCATGTTGCAATGATTGAGGCAGTATGTTCCGACTTGCCCACTAAACAATGTGATCCCATGCATGGTCCAGTGCAATCCCAGCGATCCTGTTCGAAGTTTGGCTTACAGCGCAAAAAGAGCCGGCCCAACTGTATCGGGGTAGAGCCACGGCTCAGGTGTATCAGTCTTTGGCTGACTTCACCAGTATCACCATTTTCATCATATGGAGCAGGTGGTAGCCATCATGAAGGACAATTTGGGGCTTCTGCCTACGGATTTCAACACAGTGACGAAGACAACCAACCTGATCAAGATCAACATCATCAATGTCGAGGAGGTGTTCGAGCACACCACGGGATCATGGAGCTATGGCGATCAAAGCAAGCATGGATACATTGGCAGTGAGCTCGAGCTTGATGAGGCTGCATTCACTAGAATCTTGGCCAAACAGACCTCCAGGTCAACAGACAGCTTGATACTGGGAACTGGCCCCTTCACCGCTCCCTCGCATGTCGCTGGGATCACTGCTAACACTGTCTTTGGTGGCCCTTGCCGAGTGTCCATGATTAGCATCCCGCTTGACAAACTGCATGCTTGAGCGTTGCTCAAAGAGGCCGTGGAAAAGAAACACTCAATGGAATGGTGGCTGAACACTCCATACACAATCGTAAGTGCTCGCTGGATTACGGTTGCATATTCACGCATGCTGACTCATTTGTAGCAACTCCTCCCGGAGTATACCAACCCTAATAGAAAGCAGAGGTCAATCAATTCTTCGACATGCTCTGGATGGGCTACCTCAAGAAGCTTTCCCTCATGGGGAGCATGCTCCTCGAGGATGAGCGAGAGAAAGAGGTCCTTTCGATGGTCACCAGAGAGCTGCTGAAGGGTTCTCCAGACCTCACTGATGATGAGGTTGCCAAATATGTCGGAGCACGCATGGTGGAGTATGGTAGATTCGCAGCTGACCTCATAGAGAGTGCCTTCGAGCGACTGACCCCGTTCAAGGACTTCGCCTCAACCCTCATTCATGCAGCTGTGAAAGGCGCTCATGGTACCGCCCTGCGAAGGCTCATTGACCATTCTACCGTCAAGCATCAGGTATGATGAGAGCCCTACAAAGGGGTCCAATATGAACTGGGTGTCAATGAAGGTTCCAAACGGGGGCGAGACAAAAAGTGTTACATGATGATGGCAAAGCTAGCATGCAAACTCAAACACGTGCGCGGGCGTGGTCGCATGCACTGAACTGCAGGGACAAGTATTCAGTCCTCTATGTTGTGTCTGCCCTCGCCATTGTGTCTACCCTCATTTTCTTGTGTCATACGTTGTGACATGGACCCTCCTTCATCCACCAGTGCAGACCATTGTTCATCACCTCGCTTCTTGCTATCATCATTGCTATCTTGCTATTGTCTTTGCTTTCTCACCACAATGTGATTGGACCCATGTGCTGGCTGTCGTGTAGGGTGTAGGTATGTTATTGAATGCAGAGTGGCAGCTCGAGTGTACGTGTTATTGAATGTGTTACAATGTGATTGGTTCGAGAGGCTTATCAACACCCCACAAGCAAACTGAGCATCTACATGTTGGAGTAAGTCAATCAATTGTGCTTCCTTGAGATGCTAGATCATTAGCGACACTCATGCGCAAGCACAGCTGCTAAGTCTTGCCACCATCAACATAGCAGAGCCATGGAGCTGAGTTGTGCAGATGCAATGGAGCTGGCTAACCTTCTGTCTTCAATCCCAGCCTTAAGTGCCAGAGCTGCTACATGATGTGGCACTTGGCCAGTCAAGGCTCTGTGTGTCAAGAGTAGACATGACAGCACATGTTGTTTTGCCAGTGGCGGAGACTTCAAGTATCCCCAGTGTCAATACAAACCAGCCTTCCGCTTCAATAGATGTCTCGCAGCAGATGCCTGGCAAAGTGCCCCATGACATTGAGCGAGGTACGCACTGTATTCCTTTGGATTCAATGATGTACTCATCAAGATTAGAAGCAGGTGCTACTGGTGTAGTGTGCACGTCCAGGACACGGTGGACTAACCGTCTCCTTACCATTCCATACAAGCAGGAGGATAGGCGGAACCCGGATATCCCACAACAGCAGGCCCAAGTCACACATTTCCATCTGGGAGGCATTCTTCTGCCTTGTCCTAGACAAGGCCAACCATTCACGGCCAGACAGGGACAACCTCATGCTGCTTGGCAGATTGCACGAAGACCTCATGAAGCCACAAACATTATGGTTGTGAATTTCCTATTCACTCTCACCATGCAGGATGTTAAGCAAGAAATTGCAAGGAACGTCCACCAACTCTTTGCCTCAGAAGCAGCTTTCAAGGATGACAGTGAGGTTTTGTTGGCGCAGCTCACCATATGTTGCAGAGATACCAATAGTCGTAGGGGATCTGGGATGTCAGTTAAAGTGTATTTAAATTAGTTCACTAGTGTACTTAAATCACGATTAAAACCATTACTTTTGTATGAGGATCATCCAGTCTGTGGATCATCCAGTGCTAATCCAGATCTAGTGACTCATAGTCTGGTTTCAACCACTGTTAAGTTGTGTGCTCAACAGGGATAATCATGTATCGGATTCATATCAGCTATGATTACATGGTCTCATCCAGTTTAATCCCAGAACAGCCTTGTTGACCAAACCCAAAGCCAGTATCATGTCAGATTAACCATGTTGAGCATTCTACTCCTCATCTCATACCATATAATCCCAACAGAGTGTGTATCTATACAGAATCATCCATGATGATCAACAATATCATCTACAACCTTTTACATATTCAACTTAGTCTCACCCAGTATAATGCCAGATCAGTGATGTAGAATAAACCCTAATCCAGTATCATGTCAGATTAACCATGTTGAGCATACCCTCAGCCAGCATCATGTCAAATTAACCATGTTGAGTTTGTTCGTAAGATCATCCCTGTTTATCATCATTATATCATACTCATTTCATACAAGAATCAACTTCCCTGATCATGAAAGTGTAAATCAGGTCTATGTAAATAAGTGCTGGCTCAGTCATCATATCAGTTGGTATGATCTCTGATATTCACAATCAACCTCATACAAGGATCAACACTGATTAGTGGGTGGCCACCCTGTATAAGTTGGGTTGATCCCATATACATGCTCTGTTAGACAAATATGATACACACTCATCACAGATGATATGTATTGAAGATTTGTATGTTGGGTGATTAGTGCTTAGCCAGTCTAAGTAGAGGATATTCTCTTCTGTAAGTCAGATTACACTGCTTGATTATCATCAGGCATACATTAGATATGCACTCAACCCTGATCATTCATGCTGATCACTCCACTAAATCAAATGAAGAGATAATCCTTGTGCTTAACACTCAGATTATGTTGCATACAGGGTAATCATCATGGATAAATACACACATGCATTCAGAACAAGTTAATATTCAGCTAAGACAAGCTGAACACCATAATTAGCAGTATTAGCAGTCCAAGATGCAAACTCAGATGTTCATCCCATATTATTTTATCCCATCATAGCATGCCACTATCATGAATGGTACTACCTGGACATACTAAACTATGATCCTACTACTGTTCTACATGCCTGAAAGATCCCTACTACAGTGTCATGTGCAACCACTTCACAGGACTTGTATACATTGGACAACAACTGAAGAACCACTTGGAAAAGAATCTCACCTCCTCAGCCAGAGCCTTTGCAGAGGCCCTGGTCTGCCTGTCTGATGTGGAGACAGGGTGGCTTGAGGTTTATTTGGACAATGATGAGACCTTCTTACCCTTCTGATTCCCATTTATGTTTGATGCACTTCTTGAGGAAATGATAACAAGTATGAGTATAGGACATCAAAAATATAACATCAAGAACTTACCCATGCCCATCCAAAGCCCTCACTGCCTGTAGTCAAGGAGTTTGGAAGTTCATCGTGGCAGACCCTCTTGGTGATGCGCAAATCACCCTCATCTTCATTACTGCTGCATTGGGTCCATGCTTTTGGCACCACCTTGACTATCAGCTGATGGTATGCACAGTAAGTACCCATCAAACATGTTGAAAGGGGTGCATAAACTTACTTTCATCAATGCTGTCCTCTACATCAGTGTTGTGGTGGTCAGCGGGTGTGTCATGTGCATCCCTGACATGGCCATTCCTAGTCTCATGCCAGTCTGGCTCATATCATGTTGGTGCTTGGTGGTCGAGACCCTGACAATGATACTCAGAGCTAACACAGGGATCAGTGGATAAATTACTCTAATCCACATATGATGAATGCATGAGCCAGAGTTCAACATAGATTCTGTGGAATCATACTTAACCGATATGATGACTGAGCCAATGCTGATTCAGATTAATTGCCCACAGTGCATGGATTATCTCTTGAGCTGGTCTTAGTGCATATTTAATTATGCTCAGACTTTTCAATTAGCCTGGCCAAGTACCAATCACCCAACATAGACATCATTAATATATATCAATAGAGATGAGTGTGTACCATATCTGTCTGACTGAGCACTGTGATAGGATGATCCTGGCTTATACAGAGTGATTTCCAACTAATCTGTGTTCCTGGTATCAGGGCAAACATGAATACTAGAGATCATACTAACTGATATAGTGACTGAGCAAGCACTTCATATAGGGTGATACTGGTGTAGAGCCTGATTATCCTCCACTTATCATGTCAGATTAACCATGTTGAGCATTCTACTCCTCATCTCATACCATATAATCCCAACAGAGTGTGTATCTATACAGAATCATCCATGATGATCAACAATACCATCTACAACCTTTTACATATTCAATATTCAAATAATACTGGCTTTGGGTTTGGTCAACATGGCTGATCTGGATGAGACCATGTAATCATAGCTGATATGAATGTGATACATGATTATCCCTGTTGAGCACACAACTTAACAGTGGTTGAAACACCAGACTATGAGTCACTAGATCTGGATTAGCACTGGATGATCCACAGACTGGATGATCCTCATGCAAAAGTAATGGCTTTAATTGTGATTTAAGTACACTAGTGAACTAATTTAAATCCACTTTGACTGACAAAGACATTCATGAAAGTGTTTGAGGTCACTAATCAATGCATTATCTATGTTAGCTTATCAGGTTGGGAGAATGTGAACATAGCAGCTTTATGGCAAGAACACCTGGCGACCGTCCCAGAAGCCCCATGTCCACATACCCTGCAAAACTGGTATTCGAGAGGGTCCAAATTGATGTGTTTGGCTGCAGGCGGTAGGGCGGTATTGTCACTGTATATGTCGCTCAATTTCTAACCGCTTGACAGGATCTCTTTATATCCTTCTTTGGCTAGCGTACACAGATCTACATGGAGTGTTCGTACAGGCAGACGGAACACTGGCGACCGATGTAGCCAATATTCTGTGAAGTTCTGACTGTGGTGAGTGTACAATGACCTTTACTCTTTCGGCTGATGTGATATTTGAGTCGCTCCTCGCTAGATAGCTTGCTTGGCAGACTAGTCAGAGGAACAATCATCCCTACCCTGCACTTTCTGTCTGAACTTGTCATGCTCAAACTTGGAGACCTCTTCTCCACCAACCTTCTGCTTGCAGTCGGTGTATTCCCTTCAAGTCTAAGCTGTGATCTAGCTGCTACAGACTGTTTGTTCGATGCTCTGCCATCCAAGTGAGTGATCTGGACCTGCTTTCATACAATGTCAGATAATTGACTCTAGTAACTCATGCAGCTCCTTTGCTCCGATCCCGAGAGACCCTCAGGCTTGGACCGTCTTCAAACACTATGAGGCTAATACAGAACCCATCTCCCTGCTCACCCCACTGTCCCAGCTAGACAAGCTACAGCCTGTACTGTCAAGCTTACCGGTCTCTATGCTGCCCTCTTCGCCTGCTGCATCACTGCCTGCTGAGCTCCTGTCTGCTCCAATCGCCTTGTTGTCTTCCTCACCATCAAGCAGTGTGTCTTCCTCACCATTGAGCAGTGTGCTGTGCATTACCACTGTCCTTTCTGCATTTGATGCTGAAAATCCAAGAAACCATCACTTTGAGCTGCCTAGGGGCCGACCAAAGAAACTGTGCTGGTGTCACATACCGTGCCGCCAGTTCCCCTCCGGACCATTTCTGGACTCCAGAGTTACGGGTATTTCCTTCCGATCCTATTTCCGCTATTATCCTTGCTTTAGCCTTACTTATGTTATGGTCTCCATCGTTACACAGCTTCAGTCCACTACCTTACAATAGTTATTGTTCTGGTATCCGGTTACTCTCCACTTCCGGACTCTGGACTTATTCTCATCATCTCCCTAGCTACACTCGTATTTTTAACCACAGACAATTAGCTTAGTAGTATTTATAGTGGACTCAAAACGTAGTTGTACCTCAGTTTGGGTATCTCATTACTTCTACTCGGTATCCTCCCTCCTGTACTCTCTGTCTTTCGGAATACTATTCCGATCTACTCCGAACTCCTAGTCCGACTCCAAACCTCAAGTCTCCTAGTATCCTCTTCTTCTTACTTGCTCTCAACTTCTCCTCCGTTTCCCTTCCAACTCTCTTCCGACCCATTCCAACCCGGTCCGAAATAGAGGACTAACTTGTAGTCTCAGTCAGGGTGTTGGATGATAACTTCACCACAGTCCTCACTAACATGCACCAGCCCTCCGGACTCATTCCGGACTTCACTCCGGAACCTCAGAATCTGACTCCGGTCCAGACTACGGGCACGACTCTAACAGTATATCCGAACTCAACTGACTGAACTACAATGTCCGACTCTTTTCAAGGCTTTTCGGCCAGACATTATACCGTGGCCACTGGTCGCCCCGATCCTGTAACACCGACATGATGACCAGCACCCATCCAACCTCCGCAAACGGTATCATGTTCTCCGGGTCCGATAGCCTCCATACCGAACACTCCGACAACCCGAGCGTTCACACCTGGGACGTTCAATCCCTACACCGGATCGAGGCTTCCAACTCCAGAAGTCCCTCCCGTGGGGCATCGGACTCCAATTCCGCGTTGAGATTCCAATCCCTTCGAGCAGCCTACATTGTCGTCCCGTCCCCTCCCTCCACCTCCGCCAGTGCCTCCGTACATGGGGCCACCGCCTACCTCGGGACACCAAGCTGTTTCTCCGAACACATTGCACGAGCTTGCAGGAGCTATCGCGCTCCTCGCTCAGACCCTGCAGCGCTCAGCTCCGGCCCCAGCTCCAGCTCCAGTTCCAAGAGAGCGCAATAATGTCTGGGATCCGAATCTGTTTGACGGTTCATATCCGGTCAAACTCCGGTCGTTCTCGCCCAGTTGGAACTAGTGTTCAAAGCACACCCCCGTACCTTCAGTTCCGACGACAAGAAGGTCACATACGCAGTCTCCTACCTCAAGGGGACCGCACTCCAATGGTTCAAACCCTACCTTCTTGAGGGTGACACCGACTCTCCACCCCTATTCCTTTCCGCCTACGAAGAGTTCCAGCAGGAACTCCGGATCAACTTCGGACCATACGACACGACCGGACAGGCGGAACACGACCTCGAAAACTTGTTCATGGCGGAAGGCCAGCGAATTACCAAGTACATTATGCACTTCAACTGCCTTGCCACACAAGTTCGTTGGGGACGCTCTGCGCTCCGATACCAGTTCTACAAGGGGCTTCCAGCATGTCTCAAGGACCGGATCTCAGAGGTCGGAAAACCGCAAACACTGGAGGAACTCCGGGACCTCGCTCAGTCACTCGACCATCGCTATTGGGAGCGCAAGACCAAGCAGAACTGCAAAAACCGCTCCTCCGGCCAAAAGTCTGGTTCTTCCAAATCGTCCGACTCAAAGCCTAGCACTCCGCAGACCTCGAAGTCTTCTGGTTCGACTTCCACTTCCTCGTCCACTCCGGTGAAATCCGCCTCCACTCTGAAGGGTCAAAATAAGCCCACCACCAAAGCCTACACCAATAAGCTAGGCAAGGACAGGAAGCTTACCCAGGAGGAACGTCAGTGCCGCTTCGCAAACAACCTCTGCCTGTTTTGCAGTGGTGCCAGACATACAGCCAAGGACTGCCCGAAGAAGACGTCTTCCGCCGCTAAGGCTCATGCCGCAACTACCGTTCCGGCCGCAGCCCCTGAGGCTCCGGAAGAGTCAAAAAATTAGTCCGCAGTCCTCCGACCTCCACACTCATTGAGGACTGCGTTGACCCTCCTTGCGCGTAGTGTTTGAAAGTCCAGTCCAAAGACTGAAAAAGGACTAGGACTGGACCAGGACCAACCTTGGAAGGACTGGACTGGACTGGTGCAAGAGGGACCAGTCCTAAGTGGTCCAGTCCCAGTCCCTGATGGTTGGGGGATTCTGTAAGGACTGACCAAGGACTGGTTGGGACCAGCTGCAACCAGTCCTATGTCAACTTCAATATATCCAAGCATACATGGCTCTGAAGACATATAAATGAGGCATAATGCTGTTACATCCACAATAATGGCATGCAATCTCTATGATGTTTATACTTTACACTCACAAGATCTTTATACATATGTATCTTTGGTACATGATGGTGTCGTCCATGACACATGAAGATATATTTGAGTCTGGCAAGAGACATCAGGAGTCATGAAACTGGATACTGAGGAAGAACAAGGGTTATCAAGAATTTTTGTGTATATGTACTGCAAAATGAGACTACCTACATTTTATTCCACCTGCTAGTAGATAAAAATGTATACAGAAGACCAGTTGGCACTGAGTAAAGACCAGTCAGGACCAGTCAGGACCAGTCAGGGCTGCATGTCTAGTTGCAACAGGTCTGGACTGGTCTTTGAGCACAACTGGACTGCTAAGGACTGGTCCCAATCAGTCCAGTCCTGGTCCCACCCTTGTGGGGGTTGGTCTGGGACCAGTCCTGGTCCTGGTCCTTGCCTAAAAAGGCAATAAAACCGGACTGGACCGGACTTTTAAACACTACTTGCGCGGTACAGGTACTCCAGCTCAACGTGTCTGCTCTTTCCAATCCCATGTCTTTTACCATCCAGTTATATTCCGACTCTGTGACCACTCCATTCCGGCTCCACGCATTGCTACCTTGACTCGGACTTTGCGGACCGGAACCAGATACCCACTACACCTGTAACTCCCTTACATCTCCAGTTATTTGATGGCACTTCTAACCAAACAATAACTTGGATGGCTCACCTTCTGCTGCACTTTCCGTTGGGTGAGGTACTTTCCGTCGACTTCTATGTCACTCTGCTCGACAAGTCCGTTTCCGCCATCCTGGGATACAGTTGGCTCACTGCATACAATCCATTGATTGACTGGAAGAAGCGCAACATTCAATTCCGGACCGTACCCTTGGCTCGTCCCGTATCTGACTCGGTACCACTTCTGGGGTCTCCGGAGTCTCCTCCGGCCTCCACTCCTCTGCCTCCGTCCCCTCCCCGAATGGCTCCGCCAGTATTTCTCATCAATGCAGTTGTGTTTGCGCGTGCTTGCAAGATGCCGGGTGCAACAAGCTATACGCTCAACCTATCTGAAGATGATTCCTCGGCCGCTGCTAGAAGCTCTTCCGTCTCAGATTCGCCTCCGGACCTCACCAGAATCCCTTCGGAATATCACGAGTTCGCGGACATCTTCAGCAAGTCAATGTCTGATATCCTCCCGGAACATCATCCATACGACCTTAAGATTACTCTTGAGGACGGAGCAGTTCCGCCCCTCGGACCCATCTATTCCCTCTCCATGCTCGAGCTGGACACACTCCGAGAGTATATCAACGACAACCTCCGTTCCGGCTTCATTTGTCCCTCCAATTCTCCGTGCGGCTCTCTGGTCCTCTTTGTCAAGAAAAAGGACAGCTCTCTCCGGCTGTGTGTTGACTACCGAGGCCTGAATAAGATCACTCGGAAGGACCGATACCCGCTTCCGCTAGTTTCTGACCTCTTGGACAGCCCCCGGAAGGCCAGCATCTATACCAAGATTGATCTCCGGCATGCTTACAACCTGGTCCGGATCACCCCCGGAGATGAGTGGAAGACCACTTTCTGAACTCGCTACGGCTCCTTTGAGTGGCGGGTTATGCCTTTTGGCCTTTCTAACACTCCGGCAGTGTTCCAACGCTTCGTCAACAAAGTGTTTCAAGATCTCCTGGACGTGTGTGTTGTCGTGTACCTCGACAACATCCTCATTTATTCCAACTCTCCAGAAGAGCACCGGAAGCACGTCAAGGAAGTCCTCCGACGACTCTGGAAACATCACCTTTACGCCCATGCGGACAAGTGTGAATTCTACTCCGTGTCCGTCAAATATTTTGGCTATATCCTCTCCCCTGAAGGCCTTACCATGGCTGAGTCAAAGGTCAAGGCGATCCTGGACTGGCCGGAACCATGCAAAGTCCGGGACATTCAATCATTCCTAGGCTTTGCAAATTTCTACCGCCAGTTCATTCACAATTACTCCGAGATTGTCCTTCCGCTCACTCGACTCACTCGGAAATCTGTTCCATGGGACTTCTCCGAGAAATGCCGGACAGCTTTCAACGAGTTGAAACAGGCCTTCACCACCACACCTATCCTTCGTCACTGGGAACCTGACCATCAGATCACTGTTGAAACGGATGCTTCGGACTATGCCATCGCCGGAATTCTCTCTATCACCGCAGACTCCGGAGAGATCCATCCGGTCATGTTCCACTCTCGGACTTTAACCAGAGCGGAATTGAACTACGACACCCACAATAAGGAACTCCTGGCTATTTTTGAAGCATTAAAGAGTGGGCGGCATTACCTCGAAGGTTCCAGAACTCCAGTTGATGTTGTTACCAACCACAAAAACTTTGAGTACTTCACTGCCACCAAGCTCTTGACCCGACGACAAGCCCGATGGTCGGAATTCCTGTCCCAGTTCAACCTCATCATCTGTTTCTGCCCCGGAAAACTCGGAGCAAAACCGGATGCACTCACTCGCCGTTGGAACATCTACCCAAAAGAGGGGGATAGTGACTACTCCGTCGTCAACCCACACAACTTCCGACTGGTCTTCACTCAAGAACAGCTCACTTCCTCCCTCCGTGCGACCATCCTCCGAGACCCCATCCTCCGAGCATCCCTTCTTCATGATGAGCATCAGCTCCGTTCCGACATTCTTTCCGCCATATCCTCCGACTCTCCGGATTCTGAGCTCACTGCAGGACTATCCCTTGCAGCCCAGAGCAACAATCCTCGCTGGTCCAAGGATACAGATGGCTACCTACTCCGCAATGGTCAGATTTACGTACCGGACGTCAATGATCTCCGACTCCGGATACTCCGGTCCTGGCACGACCACCTGACCGCTGGCCATTACGGTCAGAACAAGACTCAGGCCCTTATCCTTCGGGACTATGCGTGGCCCGGACTCCGGGATTACTGCAAATCCTGTACCACCTGCGCTCAAGCCAAGGTTCCACGTCACCTTCCATATGGTACCCTCAAGCAGCTTCCGATCCCGGAACAACCCTGGAACTCCATCTCCATGGATCTCATCGAGCAGCTTCCAGATTCCGACGGTTTTACTGCCATCCTTGTCGTAGTGGACCACCTCACCAAGCAGAGTATCTTCATCCCTATGCACGATATGCTCACTGCTCCAGAACTTGCGGAGTTGTTCGTACTCCACGTCTTCTCCAAGCACGGAGTCCCCTCACACGTCACTTCCGACCGGGGCTCCGAGTTTGTGTCCCACTTCTTCCGATCCCTCGGAAAGGCCCTGGACATGCGCCTTCACTTCACTTCTGGTTATCATCCCGAAGGCGACGGTCAAACCGAGCGGGTCAGCCAAACCCTTGAACAATACCTCCGAATCTACTACAACTATCAGCAAGACAACTGGTCACGTCTCCTTCCGCTCGCGGAGTTTGCTTACAACAACGCTCTGAACGCTACGACCAGAATCTCCCTGTTCTTCGCAAACAAGGGATACAATCCGGCACTCGCAATTCATCCGGAACAAGACCTTACCTCCGCCCATGCCCGAGACTTTGCTGTAGACCTTGACAAGCTCCACTCTGTCCTCCGGACAAACATTTCCGAGGCCCAGAAGCGGTACCAAGTCCAGGCAGACAAGCACTGGCTTCCGGCTCTGGATTTCAAGGTCGGAGACCTCGTTATGGTCAAGGTGGAACATTTCCGCTCGACATGTCCATCCAAGAAGTTGTCAGACAAGAACCTCGGACCATACCCCATTATCGCGCAAGCCGGATCCCATTCCTTCACCCTTCACCTTCCAGATACCATGTGCGCTGTTCACCCTGTCTTCCATTGTTGAACAATAGAGGGCGCCTAATAAGGCAGCCAAGTTCACACACCAGCACTCAGGGTCACAGGAGTATCACATGCATCAGAATTGGTATTAGTCAGGTACTATACAGTAGCTTAGTCATACAGTCTCCTACATGTATATAAGGACCCCTGTAGCGTAGCTCAATCCCAAGTCGCCTACAAGCAACTTTGTGTGCATCAAGCTTCACAAGCAACCCAACTAGGTAAGACAGTGTCCCGCTACACTGCATAAGATAGCCTGCTCGTCAGGTTATGAGCCCTGGTCACTGCGTGGTACTGCGCCCTTGAGGCTGCATCCGCTACAGGCTAGACTGGCTTACCTGGACGTCGCCCTTAGGGGCTTTGACGTCAGGGAAGACTCTGCACCTACACGGCTGCGGGTCAAGACCATTGCACCTATATGGCTGCAGGTCGAGCATGGCTTCGCTGTTGCTGTCCCCAACACTGAGTCCAGTGTGGTGCAAGCACCTTTTCGGCTGCATACGTTTGATCAGAGCGCTGATAATGTGTTCACAGAACCATATCAACCAACCACTCTATCACCACCACCAACAACATGTCTACCAGCCTCCAGACCCTCGCTCCCGTCCTCGACGGTTCGAACTACCGCTGCTGGGCGGAGCTGATGAAGGCCTACCTTCAGCAGCAGGGAGTCTGGATCATCATCGAACTTCCTGAAGGTATCGATGAGCCAGTTTTGGCATCGGACAGGAAGAACCGGGGCGAAATCCTCGAATGGCACCAGATGCAGGCCAAGGCCATGGGCTGCATTCGCTTGCGCCTAGGTGTCGAGGTCTCGCGGGCCGTCAAGGATAAGACCACCGGTAAGGAGTTGTGGCAGACGCTCGCCACCCTCTACGGAGGAACCAGCGCCATGGGAGCTTTCAGCTTTTTCAAGGCAGCGGTTAACGTCCGCATCCCAGCGAACGAGCACCCCAGCCCTGCGATCTCCAAGATCCAGGGCAATCTCAATGAGCTTGCCGGAGCCGGGATCTCTATGCCCGCTCCAATGAGGACACTTATCGTCCTCGGTGCTGCCCCACCACACTACGACACAGCTATCCAGCTCGTCCTTGGTCAGAACGAGATCAAGAATCTCATGGTGGCGATGGCACAGGAGGCGCTAGTCACTTCCTGGGAGCATTCAAAGAACAAGGGGCAGTCGTCAGCCCAGCAGATTTCTGCTATCAAGCAGAAGAAGGGCAACCTGTCCTTCTCGCAGCAGCAGCACCCTAGTGGCAGCAGCAGCGCAGGTAAGAAGGATGGTGACGACAAGGGCAAGGGGAAAGCCAAAGGCTTTACTCCTCAGGGAAAGGGCACCGGCAAGTTCTGCGGTAAGCTGCACAAGCATGACCACGACGAAGTTGCAGAAATGCACATTGCCGACACAGTCTCCACCCCACTCCCACGACCAGCACCATCGCCGAGCTAGCGCCTTCGGGCAGCAGGACTCGGAAAGTCACAGCACCTGCCCCTAAAAAGGGTAAGAAGTGTGCTCACGGTGACTGGCTCAGGCAGGCCCTTCAGCTTGCCAAGGACCTTGATATCTCTGGTACTCCAGAGACCCTCAGGACACTCAAGGAAGTCATGAGTGAAGCTCACATTGAAGAAGTCCCCTCAGACACCGAGTTGCGCACTTCTAAGCACAGCAAGCACGGTGACGTCAGCATGGTCGATCACATCGACGAGGTCATGGAAGGTGGCTACATTAGCGCCAACGACGACATGAGTCAGGATGAGGACTTCCGTGACGCTGAGGAGAAACCCTTGGACTGGGCATCTGACCCGGAAGATTTCGACGACCATGATGCTGATGTTGATGGCATCATCGCACAGGCCGCTGGCCTAGACCCCCCTATAGTCGATCATAGCTTCCGTAACCCGCTATCGGGAGAGCTCCGCTGCATGGAGCCATACGACGATGACGACTGGGGTAATGAGCATGTCACTCAGTTTCCTAACCCTAAGCGAGTCACAAATAGTGCTTTCACAGCCACTTCTAACTCGCCCAACGGCACTCAGACATTCGTAAATGTACTTAGTAGCAGCTCGTTGAAAAATGTACAATGTATTCATTCGCATGATTTCGCTGCATGCCAACGTTGTAAGGGTAAAGGAAAAAGTCGCTTCTCAGCAAATGAGTGGCTACTGGACTCAGGTGCATCGTTGCACATAACAAATGATTTAAGATACTTCTCAGAATTTGAGTATCTCCAAACTCCAATCCGTACCCAGACGGCACAGGAAGGAGTGGTAGGTAGCATCATTGCTAAGGGGACTGTGTTCCTCAACTACCAGATTGACGAAAAATGGCTGCAAATGTGCCTATACCCCGTCTACTATATGGAGAATTGCTCAGTTTGTCTCTTATCTCTGGGAATGTTCCTCCAAGATGGACTAGACTTGCGCGCAACAGCGCAGCATATCAGTCTATATGAACCAGGAGCGCGAAAGCCTTTATTCAGGTTTATACCGCAGCACCTGGATTCCACCACATTTACCCTCATGGCTCAATCGGGTAAAGATGTTCAGAATATTTATCTGAATGTCAACAAGGTCAATTATTCGACCATGCATCGCTGCTTTGCACACCCTTCAAAGGACATGCTTGCAAAAGTGAAGGAGCATACATCTGGATTTCCCAGAATCCACCTCAAAGGATTCCTGAGTGGTTATACGGTTCCTACACGTTTTCCCTTTTACGACTCTAAGTCATTCCCGCCATCCAAGTACTGGGCTAAGGAGCTGTTTGAACTCATTCACTTGGACTTGAAATCCTTCCCAGTCGATTCCTACCACAAGTACAAGTACTACATACTGTACTATGATGATGCCACATCGCACACGTGGACTGTCAATCTGTGCAAAAAGTCTGCAGTGATCACAGCCACAAGGCAATTCCTCGCCATGGTGAAAACCAAATATGGAAAATCAGTGCAGAAGTGGATGTCTGATGCAGGGGGAGAATACGTCTCTGACACATTCAAGAACCTCCTCAAGGATAATGGCATAGAGATCCTTCAGAGCTCGCCACACACTCCTCAGGAGAATGGCAGAGCTGAGCGTTTCAACAGAACCCTCATGGACAAAGCAGAGGCAATGCACCATGATGCTGTCCATGTTTACAACAGGACACCAATTCGTCGCCTTAATTGGCTTACCCCCTACGAATTGATACATGGTGAGCTGCCATCTGTTGCGCACCTGCGCGTTTTCGGCTGTGGTGCGTATGTCTTTATACCAAAGGACATTAGAAATAATGGTTTATCGCCCAAATCAGAGCTGATGATTTACCTTGGGGGAGATGGCTCTATGGAGCGCGCTGGCGGATGGCTCTTCATGAGAGCACCAGACAATGTCTTGTTCAGATCAGATCGTCCACTGTGATGTTTGATGAGGCAATGTTCCCTAAGTGTCCTCTGACTAACCGTCGAGGCACAACTCGAGTCTGGCCACCTCGAGATGAAATGATACCTGCGGGTCAACCACAACCCACACCTCAGGGAGATCTGGGTGACATTGATGATCACCCAGGACACCAACTTCCTAATAGGGGAAATGGTCATGTTCATGACAATGAGCAGGAGCAGCAATATGCGCCCGAGGACCAGGTACCGCTGCTTCCTGCACCGGTTGAACAGCCTGCGCCCCCTGTGGAGCCGCGACGTTCAGTAAGAGATTGGAAACCAGTAACTCGTAGAGGAAATGTCTATGGTGAGCAGCGGAAGCCCCAAGACAAAATAAAGGACATCGAAAAACAGGGGAGATGGAAGCAGATGGTTGGCGAGGATACGGGTAGCTCCCGGTCCAAAGCCAGACCATCAAGGCAGCAAAAACAACAGGTTCTCGGACCTAGTTCTGCGCCAAATCCTCCTCCCCTTGATGAACCTGTCGAGTCCGCCCCATCCAATGAGGATGAAGCGCAACACGCTGAGTTACTATTGGCAGAATTATGCCAGGAAGGGGGAGTTCAGTTAGTCGAGTTGCTGCTTACAAAAGCACTATCCACCCTCGACAATGATCTACCAGACGGGACCAGCCTGAGAGAATGGTCATTCTGCGATATACTAAAGCTACCTAAGAAGGAGCTTGAGGAGTGGTTGGCAGCGTGTTGCGAAGAACTTGAGGCACTTCGCAAACACAATGTCTACAAATTGGTTGATCATCCTAAGGGACGTAAAGTCACCAAAAACCGCTGGGTATTCGACGTCAAAACTGACGGTCGTAAAAAGGCCAGATTGGTCGCCAAGGGTTACTCCCAGATTGAAGGGCTTGACTATGATCAAGTCTTCTCTCCCGTCGTACACTTTGAGACTGTACACCTAATCCTCCCCTTAGCTGCGCTTGAGGATATGCACGTCTCCGGACTTGATGTCCGCAATGCCTATCTCTATGGCAAGCTCGATGAGGAAATATATATGGAGCAGCCTGAAGGCTTTGCAGTACCAGGCCAAGAGAACAAAGTACTCCGCTTACTTCATGCTCTCTATGGTCTTAAGCAGGCAGGACTTGCATGGTGGCGCACCCTCAATGAGTCCCTAAAGGAACTTGGCTGTATATGCCTTGTATCCGATGCGGCATGCCGGAATATTCTTCTACAAGACAAAAGATGGTCACTTTGTGCTGATCATCGTCTATGTTGACGATGCCATATTGTTGAACTTCTACCATTTCAGGCGTTATCTTATCAGGCTTGCCTGATATGGACTTACCTTGTGTTCTGCAATGCTACGTACCGTACTGTACGCTTACTTTCCTTTTTTGCTCTTATCTTATCTGCAGGACTCGTTATCTCTCGTCCTGACTCAGTAGATTAGATAACGGACTCACTTCGGACTTCCGGACTTAGTCGGACCTCCAGTCCCTTCAGACCTCCGCTCCTTTTGCATGTAATATCACTGGTAACCCGGAGTTCCGGTTTCCGTCTTACTAATGCTGACACACGTGGATTACAACTCTGACTCAGCCCTCAGCTGATACGCTTACATACGATCACCTGATGGCTTCCTGGCATGTATATATACTGGGCTTGTACGCCCTCTAATGTATCGTTCCTTCCTGCTCTCTCCCGTGTGCCTAACGGGCTCCTCCCTCTAGCAGCTTCCCTCAAGGTTCATTCACTTGCCTTCACGCCACTCCCTATCACTCCTTCAACACATATTATGTGGCAAAGACAAGACCCTAGTCCTTGCCCTTAAGGACCACTTCATGAAGAAGTGGGAGTGTCGCGATCTAGGTGATGTCAAGGAGTTCCTGTGTATGCGCATAACTCGGAAAGGCAGCAAAATCAATTTGGATCAATGCGCTTACCTTGAGAAAGTGCTGCAGCGCTGTGGCATGTAGAACGCCAAGTCTGTGCCAACTCCACTCCCTGCTGGATACAATCCTGTCGCCAATACTGGCACAGCTGACCCAGCTCTTCAAAGCAAGTACCAGACTGTCATCGGTTCCTTGCTATATCTCATGCTCGGGACTCGACCTGACATTTGCTATGCCGTGACACTACTTGCGCAATTTGCAGCAAATCCGTCACAGGACCATATGAACAGAGCGCTGTATATCTGCCGCTATTTAATTGGTACCAAATCCTATGCGCTAGTCTATGAAGGACAAAGCAGCAATGAACCTCCGGGCGGGCTCGAAAACACTTGAGTCCGGTGCAGGCCTTCTCATGGCCCCGGGGCGTAAGTAGCCTACGAGGCGAAACGAACATGCACTTAAGGGCACATAGGCAAAGCAGCCAGAAAAGCCCGGGACACCGAGCCCACCAATGTCATCGTACATCCACCCAGGATCATTGCATCCACCCTACTACACACCACGGGAAGCACCAGCTCCCCAATGAAAGGTTATGCTATAGAAATAGCAAACCAAGCAAAAGAGCTACACCCGACCTGACACCCAGATCCATAGCAAAAACACTGGGGTTGCACATACCAAGACGATGAACAACAGCCCCAAATAAGTGCCCACCCACAGACGCCCACACCATGGGCAGCGAGCAATAACACACAATGATGGAAGGGACTACATACACTACGTAAATATCAGACATACGTAGCCAGACACACATACAGCCCAACCGTAACACCAATAGCATACCCATGAGCCCATCACACAATAAAAGCACTGGCAGGTAATGAGAAGGAGACCCAGCGGGAAAATTAAAAACAAACAAATAAAACAATAGAAGCTTGTAAAGCATAACAGCCCAACACCCCGAAAGCACACAGCCCAACAACCATGCACACAGAAGATAAACACCTACAACAGCGCTGCCACCCGAACGGAGCTTGCTGCAAGAAAGATGGCCACCGGGATGAAGTGAATAAGCACCCATGGGCGCGTACCACGAGATAACCTGCTGAACGCACACCCAAAGCTGAATTAAAAGCAGCCGGCCTAGACAGCCTGCGCACACGGCAAATGAAAAACACAACACACCCCAGCGGGCAAGGAACACAGGCAAACACGAATTTAATCATGTGCGCGAGAACTACGAACTACAAATATACTCGACATACCGTAAAAGTGCACCGGCCAGACCATGGGCTGATCCCCCAACAGCCAAAACATGCTCGCCCCACTTGCAACAACGAGACAAAGTCGCAAAGAGCGACAAGGGAACAGCTAGACAGAACAAACAAAGAGGACATCTAGGCAACCGCACAGAAGACACCAGACCCCGGGCAAAGAACACACCTACGTAAAACACCCACATGACACAGCAAAAAGCTCACACACAAACCAGGCACCAGCGATAGCACACATGAGAGCCACAACCACACATGAGACAAAGAAGACAAGAGTAAAAGCACTCATAAAACCCCGCGCACCACGCACAAAGGCCCACAACGATACCCCTACAACATGCCCCCTGCACACTAAGCCATAAGACACATAACCATATGCTACTCCCCCCTCCTACATGATGCATAGCCTGACATGGAACAACCAATTCCTCGAAGTGAACAGTACTAGCTGAAGATTAAAAGTAAGCGCACTGAGTAGACGTAACCCTAAAAACAAACACTCACCGACACAAAAAGAACACAAACCAACATGCTAAAGCCTACACCCACACACCCACACCTCTGAAAAGTCGAAATGAGAGCCAGGAAGAAAGACAGTACCAAGAACACGAGAAACAAACACATACACACCCACGCACCTCCCATGACACAATCCACACCACCGCCACTTCCACAACTGAGCGGGCAAAGAAACAACACCCAAGCCCTCATAATCCCAGTCAACACCATGCCAACACTCAAATAGCGAGACGGACTCACCTGGCTCGTGAAGGATCAACCAAAGCGGAATATCCAACACGGTGAAGCAATACACCTCAAAACGACAACACAGACATCAAAAACGGGGATGATAGGAGAGGTAGCGCAGCTGCACAGGCATTGGGTCACACTTGCCATCACCGGGGCACCGAAGGCCTGCTACGTCCGAGTACCTATAGCGTGGACAGTCCTCAGACCAGTAGAGGCAGCAGCACACAAGCGACTCTATAAATCCCTCCCCCACGCACCTCGCACAATGCAGGGTCAAGAACCACCTGATACAGACCAGATGACCAAGTACGCGTACACACTCAGCACTAGCGGCAGTACGGCATCAGCAGAATACAAACTAGACTGCATCTCGAACGTGAGACCGACCACCCTACACGCATCCGCTGCGGCCATAACAGAACAGTGTGAGTAACAATAGAATGGTACATGTGGCAACTTACCAAATATAGACAGACACGGACATGCCGAGCACGCCGAGAAGCGGCAAATAGCCCAGAGGCCACAGTAGAGGAGGCGAGGAAAGGAGAATAGGTAGACACGAGCCATATGTATGGTGGAACAATAAGAGATGCCCCACGCCACAAAACATAAATACACGCACACAAAATAGCCACAAAGGGTGTCAGATACCCAGACACCCCCACCCACAGCAGAAGATCAGAAAGAAAAGACCGCGCAACACACATCAGAGACAAGCCCGAGGACAGCACGGAGCGCAACAACAGCGGGAAGCAAGGAGGAAAAAGAAAAAAGGAAGAACACACGCTCAAACGAGAGGCAGCCGAAGCTGCCGCAACCTCCGCGAACAGACGCCCGCGCCACACACGCCACAGAAGCCACACCAATCAGCCGGCAACACCCGACGAAGCCGAAGGGAAGAACCTACGCCCAAAAGAGAGGAAGCCAAAGCTGCCGCGACTATCGCAAAGCGCCGCCCGCACAGCACCACACGCCACAACGCCACACCGACCAGCCGGCAAAGACCGACAAACCAGATGAAGCGACAACCCCTCCATCCCCGGACACGCAACGACCAATAACGACCCAAAGCACGCCGCCAGGCAACGCGCCGCAGGGAACAAATCAAAAGAAATGAAGACAAAACACCGAGGATGACGGGAGGACAACCAGACCACCGTGACCCCCAAACCCAAAGGCACCTAGCTAACACACACCGCGCGAAGCCCCATGTCGCACGCAGAGACGGTATGCCACCTGACCAAACTAACAGACGTAGACACCCCTGACAAGAACCCACGTGCTACAGCCCATGGCGCAACCAAAACCCACAGCTGCCGACATCAGCACGCAAGGCCAACCCAACGACACGCCGGTAAACCCGTGGGTCCAGAACCAGCAGACAACCTCGACGCCCGCCGAGCAACTCGGCAACGGTGGCGGAGCCCTGATCAATGCCGCCCTACCAAGTCACACGACCACCGACAAGGAGCTTGAGGCCCTCGATGGCTTCCTGCATCTCTCGCAACTCCCTCGCACACCCGCTCGCTGCACCCGCGCTGCCAACAGGGAGGACATCAATATAGGAGCCGTCCTGCGCTCGGACACCCCATTCCCTCCCGAAACCGCGAACCACGGTGCACCATCGACCTCGAAGGCCAGCTACGATGACGACCTCCCCGACTCGTCCGACCCCAACAGCCCTCTCGCGAATAAACACCGCAGACAGCTCGACCGCCTCGCCGCAGAGAAACATAAAGCGGCTGAGCGCCCCAAGGGAACCCGAGCCTCTTACGTCAGACCAAAAACCTCGGACAAGCCGCCCCGCACCTCTGCACGCGGCACGATGAGCGAACGCAAACGCAAGCAAGATGACCCGAACTACAGCGAGGCCAACAACACCGAAGCCAACAAACACGACCAACCGGTCCAGAACCAGTCCACCCACAACCCGTCTGAGGGACCAACCAACCAAGAACCGGTGGCGAACACTCAGGGACAGTGAGTCAACCCACGCGAGCTAAGTACACAGTCCACTAACCACCAAGGGCAAAATCCCAGACCCACAGCCGCAGAGAGCCAGGCACAGACTAAGAACACAACCACACCGCGCTCTGTCCGCCCCAAGAAGACAGCAGCCGGGGAACACCACGCCCCGCCGCATGTCACCCTCACCACGACGGGAGCACCTGCAGGGCGCGACGTCACGCCGGGCCCCACGGGCGAAGGCCCGCAGACGCGGATCGACAAACCCACCTACGCCGGGACCACTCACGTTGAAGCTGACGCAAATGCAGCGGGCACAGCCGCAGCCCACACGGACCGCGAGCCACCCCAGGAACCACAGGCCCAACCACAGGCCCCGCCACGCCTCTCGACATCTCCCCCGCCAAGCCCAGACCATGCAGCCATACCGGCCCTAGAAGCACAAGCCGGGAACGACGCAGACCCGATGCAGATAGACGAAGAACCAGAGGACACTGGGAGAGGGGTAGCCAAGGACGAAGGAGAGGGCGAGAGGAACCAGAATGAGGACGACGACCAGGACCACGGGGCCCAGCTTGAATACGACGGCAACATAGACATGAACGACGACAACTTCGAAGGGTTCCTCAACGAAGTCTATGGTCCCAGCAGGTTCGCAGACCAAGCCCGCATGGACGCACCGTTCAACGGCCATGGAGACGACGAAGACGAGGACCAGCAGCTAGGTCCAACCCCCTCCCACCCTGCCACCCTCATGATGGAGGATATGGATGATGACGAGGAAGAGACCCCAGAGGACGATGAAGCCCCCGACGGCTGGCCCACCATTGAAGGACGCTCCTTTGAGTGGATCAAAGAAGGCCAGAACCCAGTCCAGTACAAGAGATGGAAGCGCATCCGCGACCCAGCGGTCTACGCCATCATCATCGGCAACGTCGGCACCAACCACAACGACCACTTCGCCGCACAGGCAACCGTCGAAACGGCGGTCAAGACATTCCTCCGCACAGGGGACCCAGTAATAGCAGCAGTGGAGCCCAAAGACAACAACACCGCGCGAGACCTCACCTCACGCGTGTACCTCGTCTACAAGGTCACCGCAGCCCAGCGCAACCGGATGCTCGGGGCAGGCGGCCTCACCACAGAAGCAGTGTCCATAGTGTTCCTCCCGCACGGTCCCAACACCCCCCGCTTCCAAGGCCTCTGGCACCGCCTAGAGAAGCTCCACGACAGGTCGCCAGGTGGAGTCAAGCGAGCCTTCCAACGCGAGCTGCGGAAGCCGAGCATCGAGGTGTTCCTAAAGGCAATGCTCCAGTGCAACATTGCCAAGGGGAAGCGTAGATGGGCGCAATTCGGCGTCGATCGAGCATACGACTGGATCGTCGACAATGTCATGATCCGACACATGAAGTGGCTGGGCCAAGGCAAGACAGAGCTCCCCATAGTCGCTTTATACCTCGACTCGCCCACCTCCAAGAAGACTGAATGGGACGAAATGCGCGCGTTCCTCCGCCGCGAAATACGTCCTGGGAACAACCTGACGGGACGACTCCTTCCGTACAGTGTGAACGTTGAGTGCGACCTATGCCTCAGCGCCGACCACCCGACCAAGTTCTGTCTCTTCCCGAAGGTAGCGGACTGGAAGGGACTGACCCCAGAGACGTTCAAGAGGACTAAGCAGCAGCAACCCAGTCAATTGACGTTGATGGGCGAGGGGAGTCATACCACCATGCAGAGGGGCCACGGACGAGGCTGCAGCCACAAGCAGATGGCCAGATGTGCAATCCTCTTCTGTGGGAGAGGAGGCCGCGGCGGCGGCCTAGCAGGCAACCCGTGCAGGAACAACTTCTTTGACAGAGCCTAAGCCCGCAAACCGAATGCGGCGAGTAAGACCCAATGGCCGCCCCTCTTGGAACAAGAAGCTGTAAGCAACACGACTGCGCCGTGCAAGGCCCAATGGCCGCCTTTCTTGGAACGAGCATGTACACGAAAGATGATTAGTAGAACCTCTGCCTGTCTGTAAAATAGTGAATATCATTGAGTAAAGGCTCCACTACGCATGAACAACAGGAAGGCCAGACACACAGAACGAGTGAGACCAACCACGATGACAAGGACCCGGAAAAGAGTTGTGCAACCGGAGAACACTGCATGCCCAAATACACTGACCAGAGACAATCTGGGACAGGAAAGCGGCAGTGCCGGAAGCGTGGAAGTAGGATAACCAAGGGCACTGTTAGACTTGCCCAGACCGAGAGGTCGAAGTCACCTATCCGTAGCCCCAGTCGCGGAAAGGCGACAGGTCGCCTGAGCAGCCCAGGAGCGGCTGCCGATCCGTGCATATCGTTGTAGCGCGGAAAATGTACAGCAACGGCGAATACACTACGAGAAACACACACAACGGACGTACAACAGGCAACAGGCAACACTCGCCTGCGACGAGGAGCAGGCAACGCTCCCCCTGTTAGTGAGACTGGCAATGACACAACACAGGGACACGGTAACAGGGTGGATGCCCCACAACGACGACGAGAAGCTACGGACATTGAGGGCAGACGGACACAAGAGGGAAGCAGAGAGGGAGGAGTGAACGCACCAGCCGACACTACGGCGGGAGGCAGACGCACCAAAGCATCCCTAAAGATAGGAACAATGAACATCTGCGGTAAGGGAAACCTCGCGGACACCCCAAGAACCAATAAGTGGAACGCAGTGAACACTCTCATGCGAGAAGGGAAAATCGGCATACTCCCTCTGCAAGAGACTCACCTAGACGAGAGTGCAGTAGCCCAGATACACTCCATGTATGGAAGAAGACTAAGAGTATATAACTCACCCAGCGACAGGCCGTCCACAGCACAGGGAGTGGCATTCGTTGTCAACAGAGAGCTCGTCAACCTAACAGACATAGAAGCAACAGAAATTGCCCCCGGCAGAGCACTTAAGCTTAAAGTACACTGGCATGCAGGAGAAACCCTCACACTCCTGAATGTATATGCTCCGAACACGCAATCAGAAAACACAAAATTCTGGGACAAAATACAAAGAGAAACAAGAGAAGCCGAAGAACCCAGACCCTCAGTAGTACTCGGCGACTTCAACGTGGTAGAAGAAGCAATAGATCGACTACCCATGAGAGCGGACAACGGCGACTCCGTCGCCGCCCTCAGGAGAATGCTTAAAAAAATGGAGGTAGAAGACAGATGGAGGATAGCAGAAGACGGCACCAAAGACTATACATTCCCACAACGAGGACATACGAGCCGCTCCCGGCTCGACAGAATCTACCTCACCGAAGAGCTCATACCAGCATCAACAGACTGGGAGATCACAATGACAGGCGTACAAACGGACCACAGACTAGCAACAGCCAGAATAAGCATGCCAAAGTTGCCGCATATAGGGCAAGGCCGATGGACGATGCCCCTCGCACTACTACACGACCAGGAGTTCATGAAAGAGATGGAGATAGAAGGTATAAAAGCCCTAGAGAACGCCACAACTCAAACAATGGGCGGCATACGAAGCGACACAGAAAACCCACAAGCCACGCTAGCAACCTTCAAACAACATATCATAACCCAAGCAAGAGCATGAATGCGAAAGAGAGTCCCAAAGATTACCACAACAATAGCCTGACTGGAAAGAGAGATAAAGGAGTCGCAAAGCAACCCTGAATACGCAATCAACAAGAAGCTACAGGAGGAAGTCACAAGGAAACAAAATGATGCAGTCACACTGATCCGCCGCAGACACGGGCAGAAGCAAGGCCTGGTAGCAGCATGATACATGCTCAACAACGAACTCCCCACAAAATATTGGTCTGCAATAAACCAAGAAAAGTGACCCAGAGACCTGATGTACGCGCTCAACGTCCCCGGGGCAGACCCGCCCAGCCTAGAGCACAGATCCGACCGCATGGCTGAGCTCGCAAGAGACTACCACGAGAGACTACAAAACAACGACGGTCCAACGCCCGATGACGCAACAAGGAACACAGCCATAGCCGAAGCACTAGCAGCACTGGACAGAAAGACAGAGGACGACCACCGAGACCACCTCACAGCAAGCATAACGAGACAAGAACTGAAGGACACACTGAAAAAATCACAAAAAAGCAAGGCCACTGGTCTCAACGGGATACCATATGAGTTCTGGGCAGCAATGGATGACAGAAACGAAGCAGCCAAACACACCGAACAACAAGGCTTCGACAGACTAGAACTCATCAGAATGGCCTTCATTGACCTAGAGAAATACAGTGTGTGCCGCTCCACGGCACTCACAGCGGGCTGGATGTGCCCAATCTACAAAAAGAAAAGCAGGCAGAGCATAGAAAATTATAGGCCCATAACCCTACTCAACACAGATTATAAGTTACACACCAAGGCAATGGCCAACAGGCTAGCACCAGTAGCCGGCCACCTGATACACCCCGACCAGACAGGATTTCTCCCAGGACGACATATTGAAGACCAGACACAGCTCTGCCGTACGCTCCTCGACTTCGCAGACGCCTTCGAAGAAGATGGTGTCATAGTAGCACTCGACCAAGAGAAAGCATACGACAAAGTAGACCACGCTTACCTGTGGAAAGTACTAACAGCAATGGGCATCCCCGAGGCCTTCATACGCAGAGTCCAGAGACTATACGAGGCCGCCACAACAACAGTGGTCATAAACGGAGAAATGAGCACAATGTTCATGGTCATATGAGGTGTATGACAGGGAGACCCACTATCGTGCCTCCTCTTTAACCTAGCAATAGAACCATTAGCATGCATGCTACGGCAATCACAACTAAAAGGCTTCAAAATACCAGGATTGGTCGAACACTCAATCACCTCACTCTTCGCAGACGACATGTCCGTCTTCCTATCAAAGACCGACAGTTGGTCAGAGCTATGGATGATCCTCGGGTGGTGGTGCACCGCATCCACGGCAAAATTCAACAACGGGAAGACCGAAGTCATCCCGGCGGGACGACAAGCATACAGAGAAGAAGTAGTACGCACAAGGCAACTTAACCCAGGCACAAACCAAGAGCACATCCCGGGCAACGTAAAGATCGCACCGGACAGAGAAGCAACGAGGATACTCGGGGCCTGGATAGGAAACACAACGGAGAACGTCAGTGTATGGTCCCCAGCAATACTCAAAATCAAAGCCTTCCTGGTGTTTAAAAGTCCGGTCCAGTCCGGTTTTATTGCCTTTTTAGGCAAGGACCAGGACCAGGACTGGTCCCAGACCAACCCCCAAAAGGGTGGGACCAGGACTGGACTGATTGGGACCAGTCCCTAGCAGTCCAGTTGTGCTCAAAGACCAGTCCAGACCTGTTGCAACTAGACATGCAGTCCTGACTGGTCCTGACTGGTTTTCACTCAGTCCCAACTGGTCTTCTGTATACATTTTTATCTACTAGCAGGTAGAATAAAATGTAGGTAGTCTCATTTTGCAGTACATATACACATAAATGCTTGATAACCCTTGTTCTTCCTCAGTATCCAGTTTCATGACTCCTGATGTCTCTTGCCAGACTCAAATACATGAAGCACACAGTACCTGCTGTGGTAGTACATGGTTTCTATGTAGACATATTTCTAGAACACTCACATTGAATATTTAAAGTATCTCCTTGCATGCCATTATTGTGGATGTAACAGCATTATGCTTGATTTCTATGTCTTCAGAGCCATGTATGCTTGGATATATTAGAGTTGACATAGGACTGGTTGCAGCTGGTCCCAACCAGTCCCTGGTCAGTCCTTACACAATCCCCCAACCATCAGGGACTGGGACTGGACCACTTAGGACTGGTCCCTCTTGCACCAGTCCAGTCCAGTCCTTCCAAGGTTGGTCCTGGTCCAGTCCCAGTCCTTTTTCAGTCTTTGGACTGGACTTTCAAACACTAAGCCTTCCTCCGACGCTGGGGCCAAAGTAACCCATCCTTCAAAGGGAAACACCACATAGTGCAAATGGACCCAGGCGGGATATCACAGTACCTGGCAAAGGTCCAAGGCATGCCGACAGCAATAGAACACGAACTCACCAGCATCATTCGCGACTTCATATGGGACGGGAACCAACCCATGGTAAGCATGGACATCCTCAGCCGCCCTGTAGAAACAGGCAGAATAAATATGTTAGACATAGCAGCACGTAACAAAGCAATTGAACTCACATGGCTCGCCAGATACCTTGACCTCACAGAAAGCAGACCAAGATGGGCGTACGTAGCAGACACACTAATAGGAAAATATGTGTCAAAAGACGCAGGAGCCATAAAAGACAACACGAAGATAAACCCCTTCCTACAGCAATGGCACCCAGACCTCAAGGGACGCACAAAGCTACCAGAGTACCTACGACGAATGTTAACAGTAGCCCGAAAACATAACGCGAGCTTCGCAGCAGTTAAGCTGAGCACACACCTAAAGACATGGCTCCCAGCCTGGTACCATATCGGAGCGAAGCAGCACATGCGCAAACTGAACAACGTCAGGATCAGCACATGCCTGAGGGATATACACGGAGTGCGGCGAGTGATAGACCTTATCAGCATCCGCAAACACACACTCACGAGATATCACCCCCCAGAGAATGGATGCCAATGCAACGCCTGCGGCGCCGACCACGTGAAGGGATGTAAGCACCCCCACACATGCCACGAAGCAGCCGCCAACATACTGGACCTCATTGGAGAAAAATGGCACCCCAGCTCACTAGCCCCAAAAGACAGACTCAGCCTAACAAAAAGACAACTCGAAGAAAACAAAGAGGCCCTAGAATCCGACAAACCAGCAACCTTCAACCCATCTGTCACCGAGGACAACATCTCACACTCCTTCCGAGTATTTGTGGATCCAAGGACCCACAACAACCCCCCCCGTGATGCGCCAACACGAGGGGATACAAGTTGACAATGAAACAACCACTGTATTCCTAGTCGGAGGTAAGGAAATTAACGGACAAGGACCGGAACCCGGGAAAGGCACACTACCATGGGGGAGCTCGCACTTCGGCCACAATGATAGGCGCAACGCAATATCACGCCCCGACCACGATCTGACAATGACAGACCCAGCGGGACTAGGGGAGATAATTACAGCCATACAGGCTGCGGACGAGACCCTGCTAGATGCGCCGCTACACATCATCACCCCCTCAACGTACCTCAGAGATGCAATGATAAAGCACCTCCGGAACTGGGAAGACAAAGCCTGGCTGGGAGTCAACAACGGAGAATACCTATACACCCTAGCAGGCCGCCTCAGACGCAGATGCGCAATCACCACGATAGTGAGAGCGGACGCACAGGAGGAATGGAGGCAAGTGAACGACACATGAGAAGCCATGAAGGACTACAAAGAGTCCCAAGAACACCCAACAAGGAGCTTCGCAATTGGAGTGGACAGTGCCTTCGATATCACTGGGGCGAGGCTGGCAACACTCATGCAAGCGGTAGCATACACCGGCATACGAACACTAAAGATGGGCAGCGGCCAACCAAGCACAAAGTCAGTAGTAAGGAGAGTCGTAGAACGAGTGCAAACACGAACTGGTATACGCCCCCCTGAACGCGAGCTCTGGAGAGGCATCCGGCACTGCGACGTCCGAGGCAATGTGGCTGACTTCCTGTGGAAATTCATGCACGGAGCGCTAAGAGTAGGCGCCTTCTGGGAGAAAATAAAGAACCACGAAACACGGGCGATATGCACCCACTGTGGAGTCATAGAGTCAGCAGAACACATCATCCTAAAATGTAACACCCCCGGACAAAAAATACTGTGGAAACTCACAAGCCATCTATGGAGAAAGACCAAACTCCCCTGGCTGAGCATGAGGCTGGAAGACATCCTAAGCACATCAACGAAAGAATGGAAAAGGGACGAAGCAAAGAAATCAAGGGATGGAGATACACGCCTATGGCGGATACTAATCAGCGAGACGGCCTTCCTAGCATGGAAGCTGCGATGTGAATGAGTAATCGGTCACAGTGATGACCCTGAACCCTGGACCCACTCCCCGAGAGAGATATGCAACAGGTGGACGGCAGCAATCAACACCAGGATGAGAAAGGACGTCACAGCCACATACTGGCACCACGGCAGACTGGTGCTCAGCAAGAGAAAGGTCAGCGGAACATGGAGGCAGGTGCTAGACAACAGCGACCATCTCCCACACGACTGGATCGAGAGGAGGGTTTTAGTGGGTATTACCCCCACACGCAAGGGCACTGGGTGAGTGAGTCCCACACTGGCCAGACCGGCCGTGCGTAAAAGCATTTTTCCCTGGAGAACAGACCCTCTTGACCCACCAAGAGCTATGCAGGGGAACCTGCCCGCTCAGCTTAGACCCCGGAAGCGGACCCATTGTCCAACTGTCCAGAGCCTGCAAACAAGCCCTCCAAAAAAAAGTGGCAATGGATTATTGGCATGCACTGACTCTGACTGGGCAGACAGTCCAGAGGCCAGGAAGTCAAGGTCTGGACACTTTTTAAAGTTCGTGAACAGCACATTCAGTTGGCTGTCTAGAAGACAGAAGACAGTTGCCCTGTCATCCACTGAAGCCGAGTACATGTCGCTGAGCGGTTGCTCATGACAAGTAGCCTGGATAAAGATGCTCCTTGAAGAGATCAGCTACAAACTCGGACCACTGCCCATCTGCTCGGATAACCAAGGAGCAATATTCATCAGCTCCAACCCTATCACAGAGTGTCAGTCTAAGCACATTGACATTCACTACCACTATGTGAGGGAGCTTGTGGAAGACAAGAAAGTCGAAGTCTTCTACATAAGCACAGAGGAAAATCCGGCAGATTTGTTCACTAAGAACTTGGGTCGTGTCAAATTCCTCAAGTTCAGAGGAATGCTTGGACTTTGGTTTTATGACTGAGTCCAGCATAGTTGGCTGCACTATGCGCCATGAATGCTTGCGCGCATCTGTTGCTGCACTTAGCAAAGGGGAGTGTTGAACAATAGAGGGCACCTAATAAGGCAGCTGAGTTCACACACTGGCACTCCGGGTCACAGGAGTATCACATGCATCGGGATTGGTATTAGTCAGGTACTATACAGTAGCTTAGTCATACGGTCTCCTACATGTATATAAGGACCCCTGTAGCGTAGCTCAATCCCAAGTCACCTACAAGCAACTTTGTGTGCATCAAGCCTCACAAGCAACCCAACCAGGTAAGACAGTGTCCCGCTACACTGTGTAAGATAGCCTGTTCGTCATCCATGTCTCTCAACTCAAACCTGCAACTCCGAACTCCATTCCGGGTTGAGTACAGTCTCCGCTACCTCCGGTACTCGTGGACAGAGAACAGGAATATGAGATTTTGGAGATTCTTGACTCCAAGCCGGACCGACGTAGATGCACCTGCCAACTGTTGTATGCTGGGCAGGCTACAAAGGCACTTAGTGTTTAAAAGTCCGGTCCAGTCCGGTTTTATTGCCTTTTTAGGCAAGGACCAGGACCAGGACTGGTCCCAGACCAACCCACAAAAGGGTGGGACCAGGACTGGACTGATTGGGACCAGTCCTTAGCAGTCCAGTTGCGCTCAAAGACCAGTCCAGACCTGTTGCAACTAGACATGCAGTTCTGACTGGTCCTGACTAGTCTTAACTCAGTCCAAACTAGTCTTTTCCATACATTTTCATTCACTAGCTAGTAGAATAAAATTTATGTAGTCTCATGTTGCAGTACATATACAAAAAAATGCTTGATAACCCTTGTTCTTCCTCAGTATCCAGTTTCATGACTCCTGATGTCTCTTTCCAGACTCAAATACTTGAAGCACACATTACTTGCTGTGGGAGTACATGGTCACTATGTAGACGTGTTTCTAGAACACTCACATTTCATACTTAAAGTATCTCTTTGCATGCCATTATTGTGGATGTAACAGCATTATGCCTCATGTATATGGCTTCAGAGCCATGTGTGCTTGGATATATTGGAGTTGACATAGGACTAGTTGCAGCTGGTCCCAACCAGTCCTTGGTCAGTCCTTACAGAATCCCCCAACCATCAGGGACTGGGACTGGACCACTTAGGACTGGTCCCTCTTGCTCCAGTCCAGTCCAGTCCTTCCAAGGTCAGTCCTGGTCCAGTCCCAGTTCTTTTTCAGTCTTTGGACTGGACTTTCAAACACTAAAGGCACTGACGACGAAACCTCCTGGATTCTCGCCACAGAACTCAGAAACACGTCGGAACTTGTTTCCGATTTCCATTCCACCTACCGGACGAAACCCGGACCTTTGACTTCACTCTAGACTCACAAGTTGGGGGGCAGACACTCGATAACAGAAATCAAAGAACAAAAAATAAAATATGTCTGTTTTTTGGCCTAAGGCCAGCTACGCTCATTCTGACTCCTCCGGCTCCGACTCCGACTTGCTTTTCGAGCCCTCCCACTCTGTCTCCATCTCTCCGAGTTCCTTTTCCATGTAGTCCTTGATGGCTACATCACGGACCTCGTGCTGGGCCTTCGTTGAGCGGATAACCCGCTCGAGCTTCAACTCCAGTGTCTTCCATGATGCCTGCTCCTTCCGGAGGTCGACCCGGAGCTCCTGGACTTCCATCAGGAGACGGAGGATGAGCTCGTGATTGCTCATCTCCTCCTCCGGTCGAGCAGACCACCGCGCTCCGGTTCCAAGCAGTGGTGCCGGAACTGCCTCCGCCGACTCCTCGCCCTGCTTCGTGGCCCGTTCCCTCTTCTTTGAAGGGCCCGCCTCCGGCTTGTCGTACGTGTCGGAGTCATCCACGACTCCACCGTCTTCTTTCCGGATTTTGCGCCGGTGTTCATCCTCCGCTTCTTCACTGGCTCGCCGGGCCAGTCGCACCATGTCTTCTCCGAGGCACACTTCCGGCACACTTTCTTCAAGCCTGTTGAAGGCCGGAAGCATTCCAGCCCCTTTCCGGCGCATTGCACGCACCTACTGGAGTGTCAGTTCCGGACTTCTGGCAGACGGGCTGGGTACTCATGCAATCTCCGCCCGGGTATACATCACCTCCGACGGGCCTGACTTGGCCCGCGCCTTGCCCGCCGCCTTCGTCCTCGCCGCATCCACGGCCTCTGACGCCCTCTGCTGCTCCTCCACCAGGCGCGCCCGCTCCTCTGCCACCCTCTGCGCCTGCGCCTCCTCCGCCTTCCGGCACTGCTCTGCCTCTTCCGCCTCACGCTTGCGCTCTTCCACGGCGACCCAGTCAGCTTCTGCCTTGGCTCTCGCAGCCACCAGCTTGCGTTTGAGCTCGAGGATCTCGAGCTCGAGGTTCAGGTGTTGGTCACAGACATGTCGGTGTCGAGGAGGAGGGGTGCGGAAAAATGGAAGGGTGGTGGGGGTAGGAGGTCAAGTTGCAAAACAGCTGAGTCAGAATTCCGCCCAGCCTTATACCCACCATCAGATCCAGATCGGAGATTGGATCCCTAGGCCCTCGTGGGCTTGGGCCAGTTGGGGGGCACTGTCACATACCGTGCCACAAGTTCCCTTCCAGACCATTTCCGGACTCCGGAGTTCCGGGTATTTCCTTCCGATCCTATTTCCGCTATTATCCTTGCTTTAGCCTTACTTATGTTATGGTCTCCATCATTACACAGCTTCAGTCCACTACCTTACAATAGTTATTGTTCTGGTATCCGGTTACTCTCCACTTCCGGACTCTGGACTTATTCTCATCATCTCCCTAGCTACACTCGTATTTTTAACCACAGACAATTAGCTTAGTAGTATTTATAGTGGACTCAAAACATAGTTGTACCTCAGTTTGGGTATCTCGTTACTTCTACTCGGTATCCTCCCTCCTGTACTCTCTGTCTTTCGGAATACTATTCCGATCTACTCCGAACTCCTAGTCCGACTCCAAACCTCAAGTCTCCTAGTATCCTCTTCTTCTTACTTGCTCTCAACTTCTCCTCCGTTTCCCTTCCAACACTCTTCCGACCCATTCCAACCCGGTCCGAAATAGAGGACTAACTTGTAGTCTCAGTCAGGGTGTTGGACGATAACTTCACCACAGTCCTCACTAACGTGCACCAGCCCTCCGGACTCATTCTGGACTTCACTCCAGAACCTCAGAATCTGACTCCAGTCCGGACTACGGGCACAACTCTAACAGCTGGATGGAACTTCAATGTTCCATTGCAATTGAAGCTGTAAGTCTGTCAAGCATGCAAGAACTAGACTCCATAGTAAGCTACATAGACTTTACTATTGAAGTGTGTATTCACAGGAACAATAGCTACAGAGCATGTACATTGCTGGTGTTTGCCCGGCCAGAAGTGGCTATGTTCATGTGGACCCAGGTTTAGTCAAGTGCATTGTCATATTGTATCCTCAAAAGCTGTTCAAGTTGCTGATCAATGACTACTCACAGGGATGTCTTGACAATAAGGTTTTGAAACCTTGGCATGCTTGCGAGCATGTGTCGATCAATGCCGCAGAGTATGAGGGACGAACTCGTCAATCAACTCTCTGCGTGTTTTGAGCTAGGTGCCCTCAAGGAACATGACACCGAAAAGAGTGACGGAGAGCATTTATTTCAAGCCCTTCACTTTTTGTGGTACAGTGTCTACTACAGTGAGTACAGTGACTCTCTGATTATTGACTGAATTGATGGTGTTTCATAGGGACAGGGAGCTCCTGTCGATGCTCCTCCTATGACTCTTTGTCAAACATGCAGCACCAAGACAAATTACCATCAATTCATCCCATATCCGTCAAAAGACATGGCAAACTCAGTCAACACAACAGTGTATCAGTCGGTGAAGAATATATTGGGGCCTGTATTCGAATGGTTGGACACTCAGGTGAGTGGTTGAATTCCTATTGGTTAGCAGCTTCACTTAAATGAATCTTCCTGTGCCACGTATTCTTGGCATGCAGCTGAAGGTGATCATGCCAGATGAATATGCGCATCTGGACATGTATGCAAGACTATTGCCAGGGAACAAGCAACTGTTAGCATCACCCTTTGTTGGACTTGTCATCAACCTTAATGTCTCTACGGCTGCCCACCGTGATAGCAAAGATGAAAGTCTCTGCTTGGTCCTGGCGGTGGGCAGCTTCACTGGCGACAACCTGGTGCTCTATGAACCAGGGTTGGTGATCCCATTGTGCAACAGAGATTTTGTTGTTTTTCCTTCTTGTGATGTGACACATTTTAATCTACACTACCGCGGTTGTCGACCTTCAATAGTACTGCAGACAGACAGGGAGATGGTGAAATGGCACAGTACACACAATGAATGGTCTGAAAGTAATAACTTATACATGCACTCTACTATGTTCTATGCATATGATTATCATGTAAAGTGTTGCAGGATAGTTAGGGCATGCTCGATCATGCTTCTCAAGTTGAATTCTGTAGCACACTACCTCGGTTGAACCTCAAGTTGACACTTCATAATTCCACTTTCTCCACGATCTCACTACATTGCTCGAGCCCACCTACGTTCTTCTTTCTTCTCCACAATCTCTACACTGCTACCATGGATAGTAGGTGTGTCACTAGGTCTACTGATCAGCAGTCTGAGAAGGGTAAGGCACCTGCCAAGAGGGCAGCACTGAGGCCGAAGGCAAAAACACAAGCATCAACCACACATGGGGCATGGAAGGAATGGGACAGACACAAAGAACAGGAAAAGGAGGAACACGAACATAAGTTGCAGCAGCAATTTTGAATCTAAACTTTACTTCACAAGTCTGTCAGCCAGTCATCCGGAAGAGAGCATCAGAAATGATTGAGAAGGAGATGCACGAGGACTTGCCCAAACTGAAATGGAAGAAGCGAGTTCCCATTGAGGACAATGAAGACTCTGGTGCAGAGGTTGAGCTCAGTGAAGACAGGCTGTCCGAGGAAGAGGACAATGAAGTAGATGCTGTTGTGACGAAGCCATCGACAACCTCTTGATGTGTGTAAAACATACTGTCTAGATCATACACCATCTCATTCATGAAATTATGCAAACCATTCAAAGCCAAACCACGCCCAGCATATGGAAAGTACGCAAAATCAAGTATTGCATTGGATACCAGAGAACAAGGTACTGCCCAAACATTGGGTGAGTAATGCATTAGACTTTTAGAGTCTCTTGTACTGGAATCAGTATGTGCAGCTGCAATGAGCGGAGAATGGCTGACCAAGGGACAAGTCAGTAGTAGCAGCAGCAGCAAGGATCTGACCAAGACCAAGGCACCCGCTTCCAAGTCTACTTGTACTACCGGCTCCAAGACTGCTGGCAGTAGTAAGGTATGTACTTCGTGACTATGCAAATGTCCGATTTCACAATCAACAGTACACAGCGAAACATGAGCCAGGATCCAGCAGTGCACACCCACAGCGAAGATGAGGAGGAGCAGGACGAGGAGGAAGACGAGGATCAGGACAATGACGAGGAGGCTCAGGAGGACAATGAGGAGGCTCAGGAGGACAACAAAGAGGCTCAGGAGGATGAGGAAGCGGCAATGGAAGAAGGTGCAGATGAAGAGGACCAGTTGGATGAGCCAGATGACGAGCTTGACAGGGCTGAGCAACAGGCAGTGGTGAGCTTGGAATTGTGTTATGTCATGCCCGTTGTATTTCAACAGTCTCCTCTAGGTGCTACCTCAGTCTCGGTCGAAGGGAAAGGTGCAGAAGTCAGCCCCAATCAAGCTGAACGATCAAGGTGTTCAAGACAAGTGTGGCACAACATGTAGTGTTTAAAAGTCCGGTCCAGTCCGGTTTTATTGCCTTTTTAGGCAAGGACCAGGACCAGGACCGGTCCCAGACCAACCGCCACAAGGGTGGGACCAGGACTGGACTGATTGGGACCAGTCCTTAGCAATCCAGTTGCGCTCAAAGACCACTGGTCCAGACCTGTTGCAACTAGAGATGCAGTCCTGACTGGTCCTGACTGGTCTTTACTCAGTCCCAACTGGTCTTCTGTATACATTTTTATCTACTAGCAGGTAGAATAAAATGTAGGTATTCTCATTTTGCAGTACATATACAAAAAAATGCTTGATAACCCTTGTTCTTCCTCAGTATCCAGTTTCATGACTCCTGATGTCTCTTGCCAGACTCAAATACATGAAGCACACAGTACCTGCTGTGGTAGTACATGGTTTCTATGTAGACATATTTCTAGAACACTCACATTTCATATTCAAAGTATCTCTTTGCATGCCATTATTGTGGATGTAACAGCATTATGCCTCATTTATATGTCTTCAGAGCCATGTATGCTTGAATATATTGAAGTTGACATATAACTGGTTGCAGCCGGTCCCAACCAGTCCTTGGTCAGTCCTTACAGAATCCACCAACCATCAGGGACTGGGACTGGACCACTTAGGACTGGTCCCTCTTGCACCAGTCCAGTCCAGTCCTTCCAAGGTTGGTCCTGGTCCAGTCCCAGTCCTTTTTCAGTCTTGGGACTGGACTTCCAAACACTAACAACATGTCGTACAAAGATGTCAGAGCTACTGGCCAGTCTCAAGTCTCTCGTGTCTGCAGCCCAGAGCTGTGTACGTCTTTGTGTTGCTCTCAAGTTTTCTTGGACCAAGGAAGGGATGGTGATGTCCAACCATCTCCCGACAAGCAACAAGATGATAACTGTGTGCCTTCAAGAGGCATATCGTCGCTTGAAGGCCAACACTGGCATCAATGAGGGAGTGAAGGCGGCTTACAAGCAGCTGAACGACGAGACCGGCGAAGACAGCAGCGAGCTTCGTAAGAAGGTGTTCACTGTGGTGAGTGAATGAACAATGTTCTGTCATATCCAAAACACTCTGATAAATATCAGATCTAGTCCTGCTCGTCTCACACACGGAACGAGTTGAAGCGGAAGGCCAAACAGGTTGTCGAACAGGTCTTCAAGCTCAGAGCACTCACAGTTGCTCAGGGTAACGAGGTTGCTGCCTGGTTGGTGGAGATGCAACCAACACATGCATTCAATGGCAACTGCATGCACAAGAGCAAGATACCAAATTTTGTGTTCGGTGGCGTGGAGTTCCATTTTGACACACAGAAGAAGCTGGATCATCAGGTACGTCACGGTCTGGGACTTGAGAAGAGATGTGATACTCACTGCACAGTGCATGACAATCAAACTGGGGGAACCCTTTCGCAACGACTGCATCCCCGAGCTCATATACCAGTACTATGGCCTTGCAGAGCGGGAGCAAGCCAACATCTCTGCTGTGCTGGACAAGTTTTGGTCTGTCCCCCTGAACCTCATTGCACTCGCGTGCAACACTGGCACCATGTGTATTGATTCTGATGTTTTTCATGGCTTGCTGAGACATAACACTTCCCAGATCAAATCCGCGCTCATCGAGGTTCCATCTCACAGCCAGCAAGTCATATTCTCGAACAAGCACTATGCACCAAAGTGAGTTCATCACTCAACATTTGATAGCACTCATTTGAAGCTGCCTACAGGTGGGATAGTCTGATGGCTATCCTGGAGACATTGGATCGACACTCAACCGCCTACCTCTCAGAGACTAGCCAGCTCATATGGGACCACATCAGGTGAGCATATATATTGTCTGCTATCATTCCATTAATATTATTTGCTCTAGTGAGAATCTCAGCTCCAGCCTGAACACTCAACTCGGCGACAAGGATGAAGAAGAAGGATTTGTAGGGCTTGTTGAGCTGCCTACAACCCTCCACACCCGCGCTTCAGGGGCAGGGCCATCCATCATCAACTGTACCGCATCTACTGCATCTGCCATGCAGCAGCCCATGAGCGCGAGTGCATCAACGTCAAACATCGTCTTGAAGCCATCAACTGTCAGCGCAAATGTGTCATCTAGCAAGTCAAAGCAGAAATCGTGAAGGAACTTGAAGCCTGTGTCACAGAGGACACAGGCAAGCAGTGATCAACCAACTGAGGATGATGAAGACCATGAGCATAGTGGTGGATCTGCTGGTGAAGGTGATGCAACAGAAGGTGAGTGCTCGGTGTATAGTTGATGAGTAACTTTGACTCAATTTGATCTGTTGTCATCCCAGGGCATGAACTTGAAGATCAGTCTGGTCGCGAGTGAGTGATGTTGCAGGACAGGTTCTCAGTGAGCAGTGCCTGTTCACCCTACTGTGCAATTCTCGCCGGCTAAGCATATTCAGTAGCATCTGCACAATGACTCAGATATGAACCCGGCGGATTTGCTATGCATCATTACATGCTACCCTCCTCTCCTTCGTTGCTTCATACTATTCTGTCCTGTGTACTACTGTCTACTGAGCGCACTCGTTGTCTCCTCTGTTGTTGTTTGTGCACTTGTTATGCTGTATAGGTTGTACGATTAGTAGCTGATGTACCATGGAGTATTGTATAAGCATTGTCTATGCTGGACAGAGCATTGTTTTGCTTAAATAAGTGTGGTGAAGTAATGTTGAGCTCCAAAGTCAAATTATGCATATCTCAGCATTGAATGTTCATGGAGAATCAATGATGCATAATAATGTTTGTTTTTGCTCAAACATGCATAAACTGCTAGATGCAAGGAAGAATAAAAAGGGTACTTATGTATTCTGTGCTTCATTGCCTTCATCATGCTTTGGGTCTTAAACAGCATCTAGGACCATTTAAGTAAAGTTGGTTTTTCCTGATGAAGACATGTCTGAATGGCTTCCCAAATGCCAGCATGTACCGTGCATTGACTGAAGCAGATGCTCACACCACACAATGCAAATGAGCACACTCCACACCACCTGCTAACCCACCACATGTGTCCTCGTCATTGCACTCACGGGGGACAATTGCCGTGATAGCCTCCATGCCTGCCAGTGCAGATAACAGCAACAATGAAGATGAACAACCGGCGCCCACTGCAGCAGTGCTGGGCATGCACAGAATTCTGTACAACCAAACACCTGACAAGGACGAGCTGTATGGAACGGGCTCTAGTGGTGATGTGACTCCACTGCATCTGAGCCCAGAGATTGCACCATAGACCACCCATGGCATACACAAAGCGGCGACTTGAGGACAGCGGTGCTGGGACAGCAAACCCCTACCTGTGACCTTGAACGAGGCTTGCATGTGAGTATGGTCACTGCGACATTGACTTGGTGACCTTGTGACATGCAACAGGCTAGTACAAGGCACTCAATCAGCTAGGTTGACATTGTTGAGCCTAGCTCTGGTACAACAATGTATCTACAGCAGCAGTGACCTCTACTACAAGAGTCATGTATGGCACACCTGACCTTTTGACTGTGATTGGGCTATCCGACTGAAAGACACTGTTGAAGTAGTCCAGGAGTCGGGTCACCGGAGCCACAGTAAGCGGTGACAGCAGAGCGTCGGGCTCATGTGCGATGATTATGCAGTATGACTCAAACAGAGCGCGCTGGTATGCAATCAGTTGCAGCGCTGTTGGGACAAGAGAATGATCACCTACCAAGTGCCAGCAAGTACCATGGGCCCACGCAAGCCATGCATGGTCGTTGGATGTGTGATAGTGAGGTTCGACAGCAAGGTCAGCCCGAAGGACATCAATGAGTTGCGAAAAGCGAGCACAGTGAGCGTTGGTAGCAGCATCAGTGTGGGACATGGTTGTCTTGCAAATGTGGAAGAATCCCCTCCTTCCTCGCGACTTCATATCTTCGGTGACTGCGTCAGAATCAGATCTAGTCGGAAGTTGTGTTGCGCGACCCGCAGGCGATTTGTACTACAACATGAGCATTCGGAATGTGGTTCCGGCTTGTCGGGCATGCACGACTTTTGCCTGGGGTTTGTGATTGGTTGATTTAGTTGCATCGGACAATATTGGCTGTGTTCCTGTATTGATTGTGTGTTGATTGGGTTGGACCGGTCGCTCACAACAATTCCTGTACATTACTGGGCAGTTTGCCTCTGAATAGACCAGATTCCCTTTCCCCCCAGCATCAGTGTCAGAGCTCCACTCCGCGAAGTGTTAAGACACCTTCCAGTGTTGTGATCTCCTTGCATCTACTGCAAACCTGTGTGTCTGCATGCCAGCAACTTGTGACCTGCATAACTCTGCAACTGCAACTACAACTCTGTGATACATGACAACAACTCCATTGAGCCGCATCTTTCCGTTTACTGTCATGGTTCATAGTGAAGGGAACTTGACCTCCACCTCGCCCCTTCACACACACCGTCCTCAAGGCCCTCAGCTGTCTCATTGGTCCCTTTAGAGGAGGTCTGGATGCATCAGTGGTTCAGTGCATAGCTCATGCCCTCAGAGTCTTGCTGTCATCAATGACATGTCTTTGGACATGGCAGTACACACTGCCTTGCTGTCTGTGGTGATAAGGGTTCTCTAAAGGATAAACACCTTTTCTGGAACTGTGTGGTCAATGGTCACAGTGACAGTGAAGATGCAAAAGTATGGGCACTGATTGTGAATGGTTCACACACAGTCTTCATCCGAGGAGATGTAGTTGATTGGCTTGGCCTCCGGCAGCACAAACTGCACTGACTGGAGGTTGTCAAGCTTGCCATGTGTGCGGGCAAAAAGCAAGTATGTGAAGCTGTCTGTTTCCAATCCTGCATTTCAATGGAGGTCCCATATGATATGCACAATTGTGTCCCCTGGCCTCTGTGCCAAAGTAATCCTCAGTCTCCCATTTCTTGTCCATAATGAAGTTGTTGTAGATCACACTGCACATTCAATAATTCCCAAGGACTGTCCCTTTGATCTTCTCTCTCCCATACTACCTGTACCTGTTCAAGTTAATGATGTAGAAACACCTAGTCTCAACAATCAAATGAAATTGTTTGTTGAAGCACATAAACATGTCATGGTTGACCTTCTTGAAGTGGCAAAATCCCGATGTGCTGAGGCTGTTGAGCTCAAATGTATTGCACATTTTTTGCAGAATTTTCAATTATTGAGAGCTCCATTGCCCTGTCCAAGTCCTAGACCATCTTCTGGTGTGTTTTCCTTTTCTACAACAGACTCTCATATGATACACTACACAGCCTACTGTATTTTTCCCACCATTTTTCCCATTATTCTTCGCCCAGATTAATGTTTGCACTTTGGGGGAATTGAACCCCCCACCTTCTGCACTTTCCTCTTTGGTTGATCTTTGCTTTTGTGGCTGTGCTACTATATAGTGGCTTTGTATTACGTAACACCACACTGTAGACAGCCTCCCTCATTGAGCTCAAAGGCCCCAGACTTCATAGAGCTTGACTTAGGCCTTTGTGACCGCTCTGAGGCATGCTGCAGCCAATAGGTTATGAGCCCTGTGCTCTGACAGCCTCAAGATGTCCGTCCAAATGCTCTCAAGGCCCATCCAGGTGTCCCCTTTCGCTCTACAGTGTTTCTTTGACCTGCCTACCTCAGGGAACCCCTATCCTAGCCCCTATTCTTTCTCTGCTTGATTTCTCACTGTTTTCTACCATTCTGCCACTGTTCGACTCATTGCACCCTCATTTTTCCTGTCGACGTCATGGCCCCCGCTCCAGCCGCTTTCTCAAAGCTCAGCAACCACAATTATCAGCAACGGTGACTCAATATGGAGGCTAGGCTTTGAACTGTCGCTGCCCTGTGCATTGTGAAGGGCCAGGAGTCGAGGCCATCATTTACCGAGCCCCTGGATGCTGGAGAATATCGAGATCTTAGTGATTTCAACAACAGGAGGGACCTGGCAGCTGGGGAGATCTGGGGATGTGTGGAGTGACATCAGGGCTGGCTCTCATCTTACCAACTAGCTGCTTAGGGGTTGGTGCCTTGTCATTGTGTTTTGGCTAGCACTTGCCATGTGTGTATTTGGTGTTGGTTGGTGTGAGCTATCACCCATTCTGGCACTGGGTGCATCACACTGGAATCCAAGACAGTCACAAGTGTCTCCATCTGGTACTAGGTCATTGTGGTGTAGGTATCATTAGACTCATAAGCACTGCACAGTGTGTTAGGCCCAGCTCTAGTATGCCCAGAGCATGGCAAAGAGAGTTGGCAGGTGGGCACTGGAAGCAAGAGTAAATTAAGGTGGTTGGTTGATTGATGAGCTTAGTAGTGTAGGATGTAGGGATGCCTGTTTGTGCCTACAACAATTGAGACCATTTTGGGTCTTACATTCTTCCACACTGTGGTGCTGTTACAGCACAACACCTGAAGAACACCCATCTCAGGCTCTACTGATAACAGTCTCTCAATGGGGCTTGCTCATTCCTAGGATCAAAGGCCTAACTGCAACAATCAAGGAGAGTACTTTTCACACTAAGGGGGGTCTGTGTATCTTGAAAGCAGCAGTGGGATGAGTTTAGCATCCTCTCATACAACATTAGTGGTCTTCAGGTTATGTATTTTCTGCAGACTATATCCTAGTTCCTCCAAGATCTGCAAGCATTCTCTCAGAGCCTGATGAAATATAAGACATAAAAAGTACCTCATGTGTGTGCTGTGATAGCCAAGGAGGTGGTCTCCTTACAGGCATTCTTTTCCCATTATATGTCACAGCAGGTGCAACCATCTTGATTGGACCAGCTCTGGGATGCTAAGCAGTGCAGTGAGTCTACACAGTTGTATCCTTGGAAAGGGCTACTACACACATTGATATTGACCACTATTTCACGGGCCAAAGCCTGTGGGTGTCCAAAGGACTGCTTGACGTTGTTGATGGGGCCAAATGGAATACTGCACATAAGTGAGTACAGAAGTGTCCCAGTGCAGGCAATGCCACATATACCCTAGACCTTTGAACTTTGCGAGCCAGTAGTCCCTAGAGTTTTGCATCAGCTTCTCGGTGATGATACCCACTATGTCTGCTCTGTGGGCGACTCTGGCCGAGTTGGTGGAGAACCGGGGGTCCGAAGCAAGCTCCGGTTGTTCAACAATCTTGTCAGCAAGAATAGTAAACTGAGTTTTGGAGATGAGACAATAGAAGTATTGGCAGAGACAAGTGACGTGCCTGCTTGTCATTCCCAGCGCCGATCATAATGAAGCCGTCCTTGCAGGGGAAGACCTGGTATGGCACGATGGATGGATGAGACGTGCCGTGTCGCCCAGCTTCTTGTCCAGCGATCAGATAGTTTGATGCAATATTGGCGAGACCCGCTAGCTTCCGGAAAGAAGTCAGCGACATAAACCAAATAGGAGACGGTCGCCAACGCACCTGAGACTCAAATAGGTTGCAGTCTATCCATGCACCTTCTCCCGTCTGTTGGCGAGACAGGAGAGCCGCCATGATTGCGCCGTGCGCGTACAGCCCTGTAGAGACGTCCGTAACCGCAACACCGACCTTGCAAGGTGGGCCGTTCGGCTCTCCGGTTCTGCGAGCAGGGATACGTAACGATATGAGGACGAGCAGGATGTCGAAAACTCACATGTGCATCAGCCCAGCCTCGCCTTCAATGATCACGTCGTACCCGGCGGCCTGACTGTACGGGCCTGTCTGTCCGTAGCCTGCCGAGCGTGCGGTACAACTACATTGCGAGATGTGCACGACCTACCAGTGATACTGGCATAGATCAGGCGAGGATTGATCTTGCGGCAATCGTCGTAGCCTAATCCCATAGACGCTAGCTTCCCGGGGATGTAGTTCTCTACGAGGATGTCTGACTGTTGTACAAGCTTGTGTACGATCGCAAGGCCTTCCGGGTGCTTGAGATTGACGGTCATGGAACGCTTGTTACGGTTGACCGCGAGGAAGTACGCGGCCTCCGGCGGAAGGTGGGAAGCTTCCTCAGGTGCAGAAGGCGACAGCGGAGCAGCAGGGGGGTGCCATGATCCTACACAACATGACGTTCCGTAAGAATAGGGATTGGAACGATATGCTTACGGGTATCGTCGCCGCGAGAAGGCTCCTCAATCTTGATCACGTCGGCGCCCAAGTCCGCAAGCAGCATGGTGGCGGTGGGCCCCGCAAGGACGCGAGTGAGGTCGACAACCTTGATGCCGCGTAGCGGCGGGGGCATTCCCCGGCTTGCGTGGGGAACGGCGTTCGCATGTAGAAGACGCGATGCATGGCTGGCGATGCGGGTGGGGAGGATGGGGAGGATGAGCAACATGACGGTGGTGGTCGGTCGTTGTGGGTGTCGGCGAACGGAGGAGAGGAGGACGGGGTACGTTGAGGATTGGATCGGGGCCGAGGGCCCGACGAGTGACGTTCGGGCGTGGACGCGTCTCATTCTCGTCAGCGTCTCCAGCTCCCAGCCATCCATCCTTGCCCTCTTCCTTCACCATCTCCTCCAGGAGCCCCCTCCGCCATGCTTTCTCGCCATGTCCTCCGCAGGCTGCCTCTGCCGGCCCACATCCAGCAGCTTCTGCGCGCAGGCGCGCCATACGCCCACCGTTCCTTTGCAACTGCCGTGCCGCCGTCACCAAATGACCCCTTCGCGAACGGCACAAATGCATACTACGCAGAGGAAATGTACAGGCACTGGAGGCAAGACCCGAAGTCCGTGCACGTCTCCTGGGACGCCTACTTCTCTGGCATGGAAAAGGGCTTGCCTAGCCAGAAGGCCTTCCAGCCCCCGCCCAACCTCGTCCCCGCGCCCGCTGACGGTGCGCCAGCGCTTCATGCGGGCGGAGGCGCAGAATTGGACGACCACTTGAAGGTAGGCCCTCATCCGGATGCCCCGCCATCTATTCCTGACTCTTGCACTGCTCTCAGATCCAACTGCTCGTTCGCGCGTACCAAGTTCGTGGTCACCATATCGCCGACCTGGACCCCCTCGGCATCCTTGATGCGGACCTGAACGACGTCCATCCTCCCGAGCTCGAGCTGAGCAGGTATGGCTTTACGGAGCGTGACCTCGACAAGCAGATCGCTCTTGGCCCTGGTATCCTCCCGCACTTCGCGACAGAGGACCACAAGACCATGTCCATCCGCGAGATCATTGACGTCTGCAAACGGATCTATTGTGAGCCCACGGACAATTTTATGCTCACCAGTACATACTCATTCGTACAGGCGGTCACATCGGCTTCCAGTACATCCACATTCCGGACAAGGAGCAGTGTGACTGGATTCGTGAGCGCATTGAGGTTCCCAGACCTTGGAATTATACGGTGGAGGAGAAGCGCATGGTCCTCGATCGCCTCATCTGGTCCGAGTCGTTTGAGAAGTTCATCGCGAGCAAATACCCTAACGAGAAGCGCTTTGGTCTCGAGGGCTGCGAGGCGCTCATCCCTGGTATGAAGGCACTCATCGACCGCTCCGTCGAGCACGGTGTCAAGCATGTGACTATTGGCATGCCCCACCGTGGTCGTCTCAATGTCCTCGCCAACGTCATCCGGAAGCCTATCGAGGCCATCCTCAACGAGTTCTCTGGCACTGCAGAGGACGATGACTCCCCCGCCGGTGACGTGAAATACCACCTGGGTGCTAACTATGTCAGGCCGACGCCATCCGGCAAGAAGGTTTCTCTGTCCCTCGTCGCCAACCCCTCGCATCTAGAGGCTGAGGACCCTGTTGTCTTGGGTAAGACGAGAGCACTGCAGCACTTCGAGCAGGACGAGGCGAACCACAGCACCGCTATGGGTGTTTTGCTCCACGGTGACGCCGCGTTCGCAGGCCAAGGTGTCGTGTACGAGACCATGGGCTTCCACAACTTGCCTAACTACGGTACGGGCGGAACCATCCACCTCATCGTGAACAACCAGATTGGTTTCACCACGGACCCGCGGTTCGCCCGTTCGACGGCATACCCGTCGGATATTGCGAAAGCTATCGACGCGCCGATCTTCCACGTCAACGGCGACAATGTCGAGGCGGTCAACTTCGTCTGCCAACTCGCCGCCGACTGGCGCGCAAAGTGGAAGAAAGACGTCGTCGTCGACATCGTCTGCTACCGGCGCCACGGGCACAACGAAACCGACCAGCCGAGCTTCACGCAGCCGCGCATGTACAAGGCCATCGAGAAGCAGCCTACACCGCTCACGCAGTACTCGAAGTATCTGATTGAGCGCGGCACGTTCACCGAGAAGGACGTTGAGGACCACAAGAAGTGGGTCTGGGGTATGATGGAGAAAGCCGCGAGCGCCGCAAAAGACTACGTCCCGACCAGCAAGGAGTGGCTCTCCGCGTCATGGCCCGGCTTTCCCTCGCCGAAGGAGCTCGCGGAGAAGACACTCCCTACCCGTACCACCGGGTCCACGGAGGAGACCCTCAAGCGCATCGGCAAGGCCATCTCGACCTACCCTGAGGGCTTCAAGCCTCACCGCAACCTCGCTCGTATCCTCAACAACCGTGGCAAGACAGTCGAGGAGGGCCAAAACATCGACTGGGCGACCGCTGAGGCCCTCGCCTTCGGCTCTCTGGCCCTCGAGAAGGTCCATGTCCGCGTATCCGGCCAGGATGTCGAGCGTGGTACGTTCTCGCAACGTCATGCTGTCATCCACGACCAGGAGAACGAGCAGCAGTACGTGCCGCTGAACGACCTCGGGTCCGGCCAGGCGCGTTTCGTCGTGTGCAACTCGTCGCTCTCTGAGTTCGGCGCGCTCGGGTTCGAGCTCGGGTACTCGCTTGTCTCGCCAGACGCCCTCACGATCTGGGAGGCACAGTTCGGTGACTTTGCGAACAACGCGCAGTGCATCATCGACCAGTTCATCGCTTCGGGCGAGCGTAAATGGCTCCAACGCTCTGGTCTCATCATGAGCTTGCCTCATGGCTTCGACGGCCAGGGTCCGGAGCACTCGAGCGGTCGCCTTGAACGCTTCCTCCAGCTCTGCGACGACCACCCGCAGCAGTTCCCAGTCGGTGAAAAGATGGAGCGGCAGCACCAGGACTGCAACATGCAGATTGTCTACCCGACGACTCCGGCTAACTACGTGGGTATTCTGAAGGTTCCTCGGCCTAGTGATTGTTGCTCATGCGTCGTACATACTCTAGTTCCACGTCCTCCGTCGCCAGATCCACCGCGACTTCCGCAAGCCGGTACGGCGCTCCCTCGTTGCTTCGTCAAGCGCAGGCTGATAAGCATTTCGTAGCTCATCATCTTCTGGTCGAAGTCGCTCTTGCGTCACGCCAAGGCGCGCTCCGACCTGTCCGAGATGGTCGGTGACACGCACTTCCAGCGCTACCTGCCCGACCCTCACCCCGACCATCTCGCGCCGCCCGAGCAAATCCGCCGTCACATCCTCTGCTCAGGTATGTCCACCTTTCTCTGTAGGGCTGTTTGGCGCCGAGTTCACTCTTGTTGCAGGCCAGGTGTATCACACGCTCCTTCAGGAACGTGACGACAAGGGCATCAACGATGCTGTCATCAGCCGGGTCGAACAAATCTCGCCGTTCCCCTACGACTTAGTACGTGCTCTTCGTTTCGGTATTGTCCCTTGTGCTAACTGCTCTGCAGCTCACTCCTCATCTCGACAAGTACCCAAATGCTGAGATAGTATGGTGCCAGGCGAGTGCTTATCTACACATTGCGTCGCTGTCTGCTGACCTCGCCACAGGAGGAGCCGCTCAACAATGGTGCTTGGACGTACGTTGGTCCCCGCATCTTGACCGCGGCCAACCAAACCGAGCACCACAAGGGCAAGTACCCCTTGTATGCCGGTCGGGACCCTACCAGCTCGGTGGCTACCGGCAGCAAGGTTTGCGTTCCCTCTATATCGCGCATGGTACCCTTACTGAAATGTATTCACAGACGATGCACAAGAAACAGATCGAGGCGTACCTCGCCACTGCCTTCGGTCAGTGATTTTGACGGTGTCCGGTTTTGTTGTTCTCCGCACATACTATTGTATCCTTCCTGCACATGTCAATAATATCCAGCATACCAGACATTGTTTGTCCAAGTGCATTGCGAGTGAAACAGACACATAAATAGATAGCAAATCATGTGTCTACGTTTTTCTCCGCTTGCGTGCCCGACCACTCTCTTCTGCTGATTCCTGCTTGGCTTTCATACCAGCAGCTCGCATGTATTCCTTCCGCTTCTCTTTGTCTTTCTCCCCCTTCTTCGCCTCCTCCTTCTCGAGCTTTTGGCGATGGGCAGCACGGCGCTCCTCCTGCTTCCCTTTTCTCCGAGCCACCTGATCTTTGCGGAGGGCCCGTATCTGCTGCATCAGTGCGATCGCCTTCTTTTCTTCAGGCTCGAGGACGACGGCACGCTTCTGCATGTACGTTTGTCGGTGCTGCGCTTTCACTAGCTTTGGTTTCGATGCGTAAGGGAGCGCGGCCTGCAGCTTCTTGGGCACTTTGAGTGTGTTGAAGCGGCGAGGCGCCCGCTCGACAGGCTTATAGGTTGAATTGACATTCGTCGGCGTCTTCAAGCCCTCTTCTCTGCGCACTTGGCCCGTGAGGCGCATACCTGACCATTCGCTCTTATGCGACAGTAGCAGTGACGTGACAGGGTTGTAGAACTTCCTAGGCTGTATTGAGTACCAGGCGCGCAAGAACACGATGTCTACGAGAAATTAGCACAGCTGACGTCTATCAGAAACCTAGCAGGCGTACCGCTCATCAAGATCTTGTCCTCGAACGTCGCTCGGAAAGCACCATCGGGCTTCGCCAGTGCCTTCTTGACCTGGCCACGGAGCCCAGAGACTGTACGAATGTTCGCGCCCTCGAACTTCGCAACCTCGAGCGCACTGGTGAACATGTCCTTGATGAACGCGGTGTTCTTGAATATCTTGTACGGCACGCCCGTCAGCTTCAGCTTCTTCATGATCTTCGCTGACCGGTCAATGTCAAGGACGACGCCGGTGGCTGAGATGCGGAACCCCGCCAGCTCGCCTGAGACAGAGTTGAGTGCGCAGAAGCCAGTGTTGGGCAATGACACAGGACCGTAAAAGGTGGCATAGCAGTGCATATGTTCTGGCGTGTACTTGAGCATCCGCATGCGGATAGAATGATCGTCGAGTGAGTAGATGGGTATGGACTGGAATCTGCGCCAACCCATGGAGAAGATCAACGGGTCGTTAGTCTTCAGAGTCTTCGTAGACCACCGATGCCGCTTGATGCGGACCTGTAGGTATCCAAAGCGTTCCTCCGACGGGAGCAAGCCCCCAACGATAATCGGGTACGACGGGTCGAAGTTCTCGATGAGCTCGCAGGGGACGTTCTCCAGCTCGATGCGGACGTAGGTGCCGGGCCGGTATCCCTCGACGAGTGCACGCGCCTCGGGGTCGATGCCCTCGAACTCCGCACGGTTGAGCTCGAGTTGTCGCGCCATCTGATCCTTCTGCTCCTCGTAGAAATCCATCTTTGAGCTCTCCGGGTCATCGTACTGCTCGTCGAACTTGCGCTTCAAGAGCTCTTTCTTCTTCGCCAGGGCCGCTGCGCGTGCAGCCCCATTGTCGCCTTCGTTAGTACCCTCTGCTTCCTCTGCGTCGCTACCCGCCGCCTCGTCATCTGCTCCTTCTGGTGCAGCACTGGCGGATGAACCAGTAATGAACAGATGTCGGAGCGAGTCGAGGAGCTCTTCGTCCTCCCAAGCTTTGAGTTGCTGGGCGTCGAGAGGGGCTTTCGAAGTATCGACTTCCTCTTCGGCTTGCTCGTCGGCCTTCTTGACAACGGTGAAGAAGTCTTCATCTCCCATGCCATTGTCGTTAACGGCACCAGGTGCTGATGCATTTTTGCTGGCGATGATCTCGGACGGTGATAGAGACGTCATGTAGATGAGCTTCGTCCAGTCTCTCCGACGATTCAGCCGTACGTCCTGCGCGAACGACGCTTGCGCCTTCGACGCGAGATCAGACTTCCATCGTGGGACGTCTTCGTCGCTGTCCTCGCCTGCGTCTTCGTCAGAACTGGGGATGTCGGGCAAATCCGCGCCTGCATCACCGCCGATGAGAGCGCCATCATCGTCGTCCCCACCCAGGTCCGAGTCGCTATCGGCATAGTCTACCTCTCCTCGTTGGCGGTCGTGTGACGGCAAGGCTTGCACAGAGCGGCTAACGTTTCGCCTGGACGATCGTCCCCGGTCACTCGGGCCAGCGCCGTCCTCGTCCGTCTCGAAATCGCCCTCATCCAAGTCGTCATCCGATGCGTCGCCGTCAAAGTCACTGGCGACCTCAAAGTCGCTCCCTTCCTCGGCACCGCTCTCCTCATCCCCCTCGCTTTCGTCCGATGCATCTGACAATCGACTTGGACCGGCCTGAACGCTGAGTGGTTTCGAGGACGAGCCAAACAGCCGGATCTGACTCTTGGCTACCGCATCTTCGAGTGTAGACTTGACGTCTTGGAGGTCCATGACCATCTGCTCGCCCTCACCTTGGGGAGCTGCACGGTGGGTCAGTCGAATGCGACAGCGCCAGCACCGACAGACTCACCATCTGTCGCACCACGAGTGAAACTCCCTGGGACGTTGATGTATACAGCATCTTTGTCGTAGACGACGCCCCCGACGTCGCTCATCGGTGCGTGCACTAGAAGCTTCTTCTTTTCGCTCAGCTTCCGCCGCTTCTCTGAGTCGGCGTCCGGGAGGGGACACGGATCGCCAAGCGCAGCGACGCTCTTCATACTGAGGTCTCCGACGCCCGGTACGTGTACTTTCGTTCCGAGCCGCAGGTTCGTGCCGCGAAGGTATCCATACAGTGTGACGGTCCGGTCGCACTTGCCCTTGGACGTGCGAATCTGCTCACGAGGTGTCAGATCTTCCAGACGATCGGCGAGGAGATAAGGGTGGGAGTTGCGGAAGACGAGGGGGCGGAACTTCATGACGCTGATGAAACGTGAGAGGTTGAGGATCTCGTTGTCGGGGTAGCGACCGTTGATGACGCCAGAGAGGTAGAAAAGCTTTGCGCCCTGGTAAATCTCTGTCCAGAAGCGCTTCTTGAGGGCTTTCTTGGTTGCACGAAGGGTAGCGGCCTTCTTGATGAGGTCGAGATGAGTGAGGACGCCGATGACCTTCGGGAACCCATGGGACTGAAGGATATTGAGGAACTCGAAGGTTTCCTGAGATGGATGGCTGAGTTGCCAGTACACACAGAAGTAGAGGCACACACCATCTCAAACCCATAGGACCCGTCGATCATGAGCAGGACGAGATCGGCTATTTTGCCAACGTCGATCATGGAATTAAGGTCGTTGTTGCATTCTATGAACGTAATGCGCTTCTTCTTTCCACTGACGACTGTGATAGGCCCCTTGGCCTCGTTCAGGGTCTGTTTGGTGTAACGGCGGACGAGGGACTTGAGCAAGGTTGTTTTGCCTACTCCGGGCGGGCCGACGATGGCTACAATCACTGGAGGCGGTTGGTCGTCGGGTGTACGATCGACGAGAGGCACATGGAGACGGGTCTGGTCCCGTTCGACTTTCCTGCGGCCTTGCCTGTCTGCACGGCGGCCAGACTTGGGTGCAAATGCCTGGGAGTTCGGTTAGCAGGAGGAGGGCATGGAGAATAGAGGTGGTTGCGCACCTTTTCATTGAAGCCATGTTGTTTCTCCTTTTCCTTCCCTGTGCTCTTCTTGTCTGCCTTTGCGCCAGAGTGGGCTGGACGGTGGGCCTTGTGTGTCTGCGGCTCCATAGCTCCGACCAAGAGCGTAGGCGCCCAATGCGCGAAAATGGGGGTCGCGATCACGTGCTAACCGCGTCGTTGTTGAACGGCGAGCGCCTATTCGGAAGTTGAAGGCCACCCACTGTTCTCAGAGAGAGTCGTTGCCGACCAACTCCCAGCTCTTCCTCCCGCCGTCCACCTTCCTGTTCTCGTCCTCCTCTTTTCTTCCCGCATATCTGCGCCTTCTCTTTGCCTTGCGATACCTCTGCGAGATGTCGAGGAGATCATCCAACCTCGAGCTCAGCATCCACGGCGACCAGCTCGAGCAGGATCGTATCCGGCTCGAACACAACCTACAGCACACCGACTTGTCTCTGCATCTTTCGTCTTCACACGACGACTACTCTGATGTTGAATACCCTCGCCACAACTCTGCCCCGTCCCCCATCCCTGGCTTCCTATCTTTCGAGCAACGGTCTCCCGATGGCTTCGACCCAATCGAGCACAGCCAGTACAACGCCTGGTCCATGCGGTCTTTCAACGATGACAACACAGTCAATCCGTATGAGGGTGGAACCATATCCACCGCTGCACATCATGCCAGCGCACTTACTCTCAGCGCCGGCCTTGGAGGTCGGCCAGCCCGTCGAGGCGATGTCAGCCTTAGTGGCGCCGAGTACGATCCCGAACGCCCTCTCCACGGCATCATGGCCAGTATGAACGGTCACCCCCACTCTCTCCAGGCCGATACCATCAAATCAAAGGGCCCGGTAAGCATGCGTTTCCCTCCTACATTTCGTGCACTAATGGCTACGGACTGTCCGCTCTCGTTTTCCCGTCTCTCCTACCTTGTTGATGCTAGATTTCTTTCTCTTCTCAGTATGATCCTCTTGTCGTGGAGGACACAGAGGAGTTAGACCGCGTACTGCAAAGTGGTCACGCAATGTTGCCAGCCCCTTCGCTACACTCCTCCACCAGTTCGTCGGCCTCCACCTCAGATCCCGGCTCACCAAGGCCCCAGTCCCCTCTTGTCCGACCCAAGCTGTCTGACACTCTCAACGCGGCCGCCTTCTCTCCCAAGCGGCCCCGCAGTGCTCAAGCACAGCTTCCGCGGGTCACTGGGCGGTCGCCATCTCTCTCCTCGGCGCGCCTACAAGAACCATTCCGCGCAACCACTCCTCCCATCGCGGCTGACCGCGCCTCTCTTCCTCCCCGCAGAGAGCGTGCAGCCGATATATCGCGCCAAGAGCAGACCTATCAGCAGTCGCTCTCCTACGCGCAGCCCGACCCCGAGGTAAAAGTGCACCCCGCGACACCCACGAGCGCCAACTCCTCCAAGTTCACGAAGCTTGCGCGCGGCCTCGCGCAAGAGATCGAGGCGGAGCAGCAGGGCCGCCGGAGTGGCGCACGCCGCGGGCCAAGCGGGCCACCCATCGCACAGAGCACGGTGCGTAGTCCTCGGGTGGCAGCGCATGCCAGAGAGAGAAACCCGTTCAAGGATGTCGCGAATCAGGTAGCAGAGCGAACGCCCCGAGGTGCGCGGACGAGGACTCCGTTCAAGAGCAGGGTGCACCTCCCGGACGTCACGGGTCTGACGAGCGCCGTTCTTTCGCCCGCGAAGGCTCGCCTGGAATACCACAGATTTGATAGAAAGGAGGATGGTGAACTCGAAGGTGAGTCATAACTTCTCGGCAGAGGTTAACATGTTTGGCTCAACCATATCCATCTGTTAGCCAAACTGTTTGCTACTCTCAACGCCGTACAGTCCAAGCTTGCTTTCCTGGAGACCGAGAATACTGAGTCCCGCCGCCGAGTACACGAACTTGAGCTAGAGCTAGAGGCATGTAAACAAGATGTGGCAAGGGAGCGCACGAAAGTTGAGGAGCGTGAAGAGGCCGTGGCCAAGCACACTGCTGCCGTCCTCGAGCGGGAGAAAGAGAAGCTAGCTGACCTGGGGAGGCAAGTACAGAGCAGGGCTGATAGGATGCAGCGGGATGCAGAAATCAATGCAGCTGAGCGAAGCATCAAATACAAGGAAGCCGTAGCAGAGAAAAAGGGTTCGTGCTCACTTTCAAATCCACGCTTTTTTCTGACACCCTCTGCACAGCTCTTGAATCGCTCATCTCTACTCTGCGTAGCCACCTAGCTCGGCTGACGAGCGAGCTTTCTGATCACCAACGCCTCCTCGGAGAACTTCGCACCCTCCGTGACTCGGACGCCAAAGCGTTAGCGGAGAAGAGCAAGGACATTGACACCCTGCGTCAGGAAGTCGAGCGGTTAGCCGGAGAGGTCGAGGTCCTCAGGGGTGTGATCGAGGAGGGTCTACGAGAACGACGCCATGCACGGGAAGCTTCAGTTCAGCAGGCACGGGTAGAGGCCACCGTTGAGGACCCCTCCGACGAAGAGGAGGTGACTACTTCTGATGAAGAAGACGCGATGCTAGACCAGTCAATGCACCCCGCGCAAACAATGGAAGAGTCGGACTTCAATGAGTCAGAGGACGAGGACGACCATCGGGTAGTTGCCCCTGCTCCTACAGGACGTCACTCGCCCGTCCGTACTGCCACGCAGCCTACGGGTGCGGCGGACAGGAGCATGGCTCTTCGAACTGACCACGCCACTGTCGGCTCTTCTGTCCGGGTCGACGACCTCAGCACGAAGCCATTCGTTGACTTGGACGAGGTCGACCGCATTTCGACCGACCTGCAAGACCGCCGCTCGGAGCGTTCAGCGTCCATGATGCAGCGATCGCAGTCCCTCTCGTTGACAGAGTCTCGCGGGTTGTCTCGCTCGGCTTCGCCGGCCCTTTCAATGCGTTCCAGCGTCAGCTCGGGTTCGAGGCGGAGCAACCCAGTCGGTGGCGAAGATGAGCCTGCAGCTCCACCTGCCAGAGAAGCGGAAGCTGCCCGTGCCAACGTCCGTCAGCGGTCGCCCTCTCCAGTCCAACAAGAGCAACCCATGTCCCGACCTAGCGGACCCACTCCCGCCCACGCGACAAGACCCCAAACCCGCATGAAACAGCCAGAGCCCTCCTCAAGCGGACAACGCCCGGCACCTGCCCCTGCAGAGACACCCTTCCCGCAGATCCGGGGCGAACGGCTTGAGCGGCTGTTCTTCTCCGCCCCAGAGCACAACGCGCAGACATGCACGGTGTGCCACCGCCGCCTGCAGCGACAGAGCTCCAAGGGTGCCGTGAATGACCATAGGCCGTTCTGGTCAGTGGGACCGAGTACCGGTGCGGCCCATGAGCACCGCGCGGAGGACGATGAGGGCTTTGCGGAAGGGTCGGACGACGATGTTCGGCCGGGACCTGCGTTCGCGCGCGAGGAGGGCAAGGGCAAAGGGAGGGAGCGCGATGCAGATCGATTGCCGCCTCAGACCGTCCTTGCGAGGGTCATTCGAGAGCTCGAGGATGACTTCACACATTTCAAAGGGTATGTATGGATTATCCTTTCCATTCTGCCAATGAGTGCTCATGGCGCGTCACAGCATCTACGTCGAGCTGGCGGATCAGTACAAGCTAATGGATGCCGCATCCAACGTGGCCAAGCGCAACATCGTTGCTGGGCACTTGCGTGAGGTGATTGACATCCTAGAGCAGAAGGTACGTCGGCGGAGTTCTATCAACACCTAGTCATTGACCACAGCCTATAGGGTGACCAAATCGCATCTCTCTACGACCTCCTGACGTTTAAGGACAAACCTGCCTCCCAATCGAACGTCCCTGACAAGAAGCTGCGGCCTGTCCCCATTGAGACGGCGTCGTGGGGCCGCGCACGAGGCCTCAGGACTCGTCCCGTCATGGCCTAGGCTCTACTCTCTGTCTCATATGCACAAAGGTTCTACCAAGTATGATACTATGGGATACGTATGCACTCTTGACAGGTACAAAAGCTCGCCATGCTGTTCTTCTCTCGATGTTCTCGTCGCTCTATTCGCTCTGTTTCTTCTGTCTGAATCTCACCAACATGTACACATACACCGAACGGCTCAAACTCATTGTTCATCACCAAGCGGTACATGTACGTACGACTACATCCCGCACATGGACACAGCACTAGCGCAAAAAGCACACCGAATATATAGCCTCGCAGTGAGATGCGGGCGGTTAACTTAAAACTACGGCGAACGGGGATCGCACTGATCGTAACGTGTCGTGTCGTAATATGGTCGTGAGTGTCGTGAGGTCATTGATACATGGTAGTACAGCAGAACGGGAACAGTACCGGTTCAGAGGAACATCAATGCGGTGTACCAGGTGCGTGCAGATGTTCATGCCCTGCTTTCGCCTTCACCTCCTGCCAGAATGAGTTCCACTTGGGACCCTTTGGTTCTTCGCTCCGCGCATCAGCATCGGGCGACGCCGTGGCAGGGTTGTACGCCGCCTGCACCCGCTCGATGGCCCGGATAAGCGACGGTGTAGCCGGAACTGGCGTGAACGCCGGAGGAGGCACGGGAGACGCAGGCACTGAGGACGACGCCGGTTGTTCCACAGCGGTCCGTTGAGAGGATGGGGCGGAGCGCTGCGAGGACGGCGGGCCCGACGGACTCTCTTGTGCTTCGCTCTCGGCTTTGAGGGACGCTCGGCGTATGAAGCCTGGCTGCCAGCGATCACCCTTGCCGTCGAGCCCACTCGGTGGTCGACGCGTTGCACTAGCGGTAACGTCGTCCTCAAAGTCGGAATAGTCCGGTGCATCAAGTCCGGCTCTGAGCCGCGGAGACTCCAGCTGAGCGTCCTTGTCATCGCTGCCACGGTGTACTTCCTCGTCTGCTAAGGTGACAGAGCTGTTCCTGCTCAACGACGGCCTATGCTCAACCGCCCAGGTCTTGACGGGCGGCTTCAGGTCTTCCGCATCGGAGCCGTCCTCACTGTCCGACGACAAATCGTCGACATTAAGCGGGCTGAACTTGACGGCCTCCCTCGTACGCCGGAAGCCACGGACGCCCTTCTTGCGATGCTTGCGGAGGAACGTTGGCTCGCGCTGGAACTGCGGCTCTGTCGGCGAGGCGGCGGTGGCCAGTGAGTGCTTCTTCTGGAGCTTGTACGGGGACGGGATCGGCCGCTTCAGGTCTGCGTCGGTGGGGAAGATGATCTCTGAAGCTGCAGGAACTTCGGTGGTGTGGTGGTGCCCGAAGACGCGGGACCAGAAAGAGGTCAGAGGCTTGAAGGTACCCGCTCGGTCGGCCTCGTTCGGGAGGGCCGAGACGTAGTCCGCGAGATAGCTGTCCCATTTCTACGCAGAACGTTAGATGAGCAGCGCAGTCTGGAAACATATTCACGTACCTCATCCGGGTTTTCCCCGAGCTTGCGGTGGAGGAACCAATCACATAGGCAACCGAGAAGGAGGAGTATGCAGTATACCGTACTCAGCCCCTTCTCGATGCTGCTACCCCAGCCGCTAGCGTCGGCAATCCATAGACGAGACCAAACCTCCCTCCATACGGGGATGTTCGCCAAAGTTGCGATGGACAGAACCATACCGAACGCGCCGGCAGATGAGGTAGCGACACGGAGGAAGGCGTGTTGGTACTTAGCCAAGGGCAGAAGGCAGAGAATCAAGCCGATAGAGGTGAAGATGGACACCAGAACGATGCGTGCCTTGAGTGATGGATGGATCATGACGGTGCACGCGACGCCGAAGGTAGAGCTATACGTAGCCCCCAAAGCTTTGAGTATCAGCACTCGCGACAGGGCATCTCACTCACTATCCGGAAATTCCCTCAAAGACTAGAGCAGCATACCTCCACCGTCCGCCAAGGAACATGCAGCATAGCGAGGATAGCAGCCATGTCGCGAGGAAAGCCTTCGGAGCGAGTGCGGCAAATGTGGTAACGCTTGGGATGAGCAGAGCAAGGAATGTCACCAAGTGGACTAGACGCAGTAGATCTCTCAGCAAGATTACACGAGCTTATCAGCGGCGAGCGTACCTGCAAAAATATATCCAGCTGCGATCCCACCGACACCTCCCTCGAACATTGACAGCCACCGGAGCGAGCTCTCGATACGCTTCAGCTCAGATGCACTTCGCGGCAACGACTTGACGGCATTACGACGGGGAGCAAAGACCCTCGTACGGTCAAGCGTAAGGAATGTTCCAGCGAATGTAAGCACAAAGGATATGAGAAGCAGAGGGAGAGCATAGGCCAAGGTGTAGGAGGTGGAGTCGAGCAAATCGCCCAGAGCACAGTGGGAGCAGTTCGACGCCATGGCCTGTCGAGGGTCGTCGAGGTCGTCAGGGCCTACGCTAAGTGTAGAGTTAGACCCGAGCCTGGTTGAGCCAGCGAGGACCGGACGACCTGGGGGCAACCTGAGGGGGTATCGCGCGCGGTGGATGAGCTCAGCGCGGGCTAAATAAGCGCGATCTGGTGGTATGATCGACTGGCGGTGGGAGAGTGGCAATTGCCGGCCCTGCAGCTGTATTTTCCTGCACCCTGCAATCATGTCAACCCTCAAATTCAACTTCCCTCGTTTTCCTCCCTCCTCGACCCGAGTCGTTCCCAGGTCCAGCTGCAGGGTGTGTTGACTAGCAGCACCCTGCCATCATGGTCAAAATATCTGCCCTCAAAGGCCTTGCTCGCAAGCATGCAGCAGAGCACGCTCAGGCTCGCAAGGCGAAGAAGCGTAGCTTTGCCTGGGTAGATGTGTCCGACGACGACATGCACGTCAAATCATCAGGAAAGCACAGACACAAACCTACCAAGGGCCTATCTAGCCCAGGTCCATACTCAGAGAACGAGCCAAGGAAAAGACGGCGATTCAGTGCACCTGGAAAGCCTTCTGCAAATGGCTCCGGAGTACAATCAATGCAGGCGCAGCGTGCTGCGTTGCCTATTGCGGCAGGTGAGTATTCTAGTTAGAAGACTGCCCGCCTATGCGCTGATGCTGTGATGCACAGGCAAGGATGCTCTCATCGAGGCGATTCGCGAGAACGATGTCAGCATATTGGTTGGCGAGACCGGTTCGGGGAAAACGACGCGTACGTCGTCGATGGCCCTCCCAGTCGTGCATGAATCTCATTTGTTTCACAGAGGTTCCCCAGTACCTTCTCGAGTCGGGCATTGCGGGCAAGGGTATGATTGCGGTCACCCAGCCGCGCAAGGTGGCCGCGACCTCCCTCGCAGCACGCGTCGCGGCAGAACAGAACGTGTCCGTCGGTTCGCTCGTTGGGTACTCGGTCCGGTTTGACGAGGCATCGTCAGACGAAACACGTATAAAATACGTTACCGACGGCATGCTCGTTCGCGAGCTCCTCGGCGACCCTCTCTTGTCGCGCTACAGTGTCGTCATCGTAGACGAAGCACATGAGCGTACACTGCGCACCGACCTACTCGTCACAAATCTCAAGAAGATCCAGCGGAAACGCAATGCACCTTCCGATGCCAAGGGCAAGGGCGCCGCGGCGAAACTCAATCCGTTGAAGGTCATCGTTATGAGTGCAACTCTGGACGCCGAGAAGTTCAGCAGATTCTTTGATGGGTGAGCCCGAGCCCCGCGTCTTGACGCATGGTAGTCTGTATCTGAACCCGAAAAGTGCCCAAATCATGTATGTCAAGGGTAGGCAGCACCCTGTCAAGATATACCATACGGCAGTCGGCCAACCCGACTATGTCGACGCGGCAATGCGCACCTTCTGGCAAATCCATACGGACCAGCCTCCTGGTGACGTCCTGATTTTCCTCCCTGGTACTACGAACCGCTCTATCAGATTGTGTATAGCAGCTGAATCGTGATTACTAGGGCAAGAAGATATCGAGGGCTTGGAAAGATCCTTGCAGCTATATATGGACCGACTGCCCAAGGAGACCCCGTCTGTTAGTTTAAGCTGGCTGCGCGGTATGCACTATTGATGAACAAGCTGTCTCAGATCGTAGTTTGCCCTATGTACGCTGCCCTCCCACCCGGTCAACAAGCAGCGATCTTCAAGCCCGCGCCTCCTGGATTCCGGAAATGCATACTCGCTACCAACATTGCGGAGACGTCTATCACAATACCCGGTATCAAGTATGTCATTGACACTGGCAAATGCAAAGAAAAGCGGTACATTGCCCGCGACACCGGAACCGGTGAGCTCTACTGCGGTGTTTCTAGTCTTATTTGCCGTTGACATCGTCTTAGGATTCGACACCCTCCTCACACGAGACATCACAAAGTCTTCTGCAGCTCAACGTGCTGGTCGTGCCGGCCGTGAGGTAATCCCAACCCGCCGTCGTACATGTGTCGTGCAGTGGTGGATGACTGACCACTCTTCTAGGGTCCGGGACACTGCTTCCGGCTATACACCGAAGAGGCCTTCGACGCTATGGAAGCCTCTGCGGAACCAGAGATCCGTCGCTGTTCTCTCACATCCAGCATGCTGCAGCTCCGGTGTCTCAACCAAGACCTAGAAGACGTGGACTTCATGGACAAGCCCGATCGAGAAGCCAGTACGTAGCACCCCACCGACCTGACCCACCCTGACATCATCCCACCCCCAAGTCGGCGCCGCTCTCAAGACGCTCTACCTCCTCGGCGCGCTCGACAACAAGCGTAACCTCACCAAGCTCGGGCGGGACATGGCCGCCTTCCCGCTCGAGCCGCCGCTCGCGCGCGCCGTCGTTGCCTCGCGCGAGTTCGGCTGCACGCTCGAGGTGCTCGATGTTGTCGCCGTGCTCTCCGCCTCCTCGAAGCTCTTCTTCGACTCCACCGACGAGCGCGAGGCAGCGGCAGACGCGCGGCGCAAGTTCCGGCACCGCTCGGGCGACCACCTCACCGTCCTGAACGTCGTGCGCGCCTACCAGGAGATCGCCGCGGCGGAAAAGAAGAGCGGGCGCAAGGAGTGGTGCAGGAAGCAGTTCCTGAACGAGCGCTGCTTGGCGGAGGCGATGGACATCCGGAACCAGCTGAGGGAAGTGTGCGAGCGGATGCAGATTGACTGGAAGGCGTCGTGCGGGGAGGACGAGCAGCCCGTGCTGAAGTGTCTTGTGCGCGGCCTGGTGCAGCATGCTGCGTATCTCCAACCGGATGGCTCGTACAAGCAATTGATGGGTCCTTCTGTGCGTGTGCCCTTGTGCTCGCCGTGTGGTATGCTGAAGTATTGGGACAGATCGTCAAGATACACCCTTCGTCTTCGTTATGCGATAAGAAGGCGCCTGTGATCATATATGACGAGCTGGTGCGTGTGTCTCGCACCATTCTCGCACGTCTTGTTAATGACTTTCCTAGGTGTACACCACCCATATCTACGGGCGTGGCGTGTCGGCCGTACCGCGAAGTTACATCGCCGAAGTGCCAGTACTGAATGTCAAAGGCGCATAGTCATCCGCATGACGCTTAGCGAATGCAGAAACCCGTCCGTCTCACGTGTAGCACGGCCCTCGGAAAGCTTCGCACACGACCTTGGATACTAAACAATGACCGTTGGATTGGTATCTTACATGGACATGGAAAGATACATGATACAAACTATACGCAGGTGCGATTGGGGTATTATGCGCCGACTTGGTTTCCAAAGACCACGTCGGGAGAGCATGGAACTCATGGTTCCGAGGACTCCTTAGGGTTGTAGGTGGCCTCGCCCTTGAGTATCTTCTCGCCCATCTCCTTCGTTTCAGGCTACCAAATCACGGTCTTTAAGCGAGCCTCTACGGTGCGTCACAAGCGTGGAGACATACCTGACGCAACAGCTTTCAACAGGCACGCCGTCAGTTTCATGCAATAATACAGCGTTGATGAAAGATGGCTTACCGTTCCTCGGATTTCCTGTTCGAATATCATGCATCAGCTGAACCGTCCGTCGTGTACAAGGTGGCGCGCGTACCTTCGCATACCCTGAGCCTACGTCAATTGCATGAATCAAACAATTATCGTTAACAACGGCTTACCAACGACTTCCTCAGCAAAGGAGTGCTTCTTGGCTGGCTGCTGAACGATGATCGGCGTCGGTCCCTGCGTGTTGGTAGCCTGTGTTGCAGGAGGAGATGCTGCACGTGTAGGCTTTTAGCTTCGGTCAAGGGGCTGTTGCGTGGCACGCACTGTGTGCACTGTGTTGCTCAATGTGAGCGGCCTCGGGAGCTTGCGGAGGCGCAGTCTGTGGGTCGATCGGGTGAGATACCACTGGAATTAGTTGCAGGGGCTATTCACTGACCGACTCGGCGGTGGGATCAGTGTGGTCGGCGGTAGACATGGATGGTGTGGGGATTGTTGTGTGAGGGAGTGTGCGGAGAGAAAGCTGAAGAGGTCGGCCAGCGACGGAGCAGAGCCATTCATTGACCACAATGACTCATCATCTCCGCCACTAGACTCAGGCTATTAGCTCCTCCGGCGCCGCGGCCTGGTGCAGCAGCCTACCCTCGTTCGCCCGTGGCCAGCTTCAAGTTGGTACGCGCATATCTACTGATACGTACAGTATCTGGTACCAGTACTCTTTCCGGATACCTAGCTAGACTCGTGTACTTTCACGGACTGTCATCGCGCACTATCATACTAGTACTAACTCGACCGGCAATCGTTCTACAAAGCTTCAATGAAGCGCTAATCGCTTAACTAATGTATTCAAAATGTATTCGTCCCACTGGCAGCCGCTGAAATTCGAAGCCCGGCCCAGACCGACCCCCAAATCGTAGATTTCCATTGTCGCTCGTCCCGTTTGGTTCAGTAATAGCACAACTCGTTATGAGCGTCAGAACCACCCACACGTTGCACGCCATCGACCTGCCCTCAACATCGTATCGTGCTATATATCACCGGCTCCTCCCTCGTCCGTTTCTTCGGCCTCCTGGCTCCCCACCATCGGTCAAACCCTGACCACTGTGTGAGGACGGAGTTAACCCATAGTTGTGAGTCTGGAATATGTGTTCATGTGTACGGAGCTGACTTGGTTCGGATCTGACAACAGCTCTGGTCTCTGTATGGCTTGCCAATGTATCTGATCTGCGGACCATAGGACCGCAGCGGCTCGCCTAAAGTGCAGCACCACGAAGGGGAACACAATTGAGGGACACACTGTCAGATCCAGGGTGTCTCCCCCAGTGTGAGTACTTCTGATCACTCTCTCGACCAGTTCTTGATGCTAGAAACAGCTCTGATTTTCAAACTCGGTTGCTGGGAGCTTTGTGGCTTGATTCAAGTCGTCGAGCTGAATATCGGGTTGGCCTGCGGCCAGCCTGTTGTCATGCAAATCAACTACCCCAGGACATGCAAGTTGCCAGATGGATCCCGACAAGTGCCTCTTGCTTAGCCGTCTAGTTGATGTAGGCATGGCAGTAGAGGTCGATCTCGTCAGGCACGATTGCACGTAAATCAAATATGAACATATCGTACATGACGATTCTGTGTGTCGCACAGCGGAGAGTATGAGCTGGTTTGCTTCCGTCACATCGCCTGTCTCAATAGCCTTGCAGCTTCACTTGGCTAGTTCTGGCTTTGTGTAGACGTCGTGTCGACTCGCCACGCCCGGACAGACTATCCTGAGGTTAAGCCACCCCACAGTGTTTAGCCTTTCCTAAGCGATGCGAACAGCTGGACGAACGTTCTCCGCTCGAAGACGAAGCTATGAGCATGTCAACAGAATGTCACTGACTTCCAGCAATTGTGGACTGACCACGCAAAGAGACATCCGGCAAGGCACACTACCGCCGTCGCAACATGTCCCAGCTGGTCCATCAAACGCAGCGGGGTTTCCGCGAACATCCTCTCGCTCCACCGTGTTGCCCCAGCAGCACCGGCGAACATCACCAACACCGGCACAGGCGGGACCGCCATCCTCCACGCGAGCAGCTCCTGCCCGCTCTTCTCCCTGAAGAACCGCACAGCAAACCACCACGCATACAGCGCCCTGCACGCGAGGTTCACGACGTTCGCCCACACGAGGCCCGCGTCGCCCAGACCCGCGCCCTCCGCCAGGCCAACCGCGACGCCTACAAATCCAAGCGAGAACGCGACGAGCCACCGGCTCTGCGCGTGCAGGTCCGCCGGCGCCGCGGCGGACGCGAACAACGCCTCGAGGACGCCGTTGAACGCCATCGCAGGGATGTAGTACACGTACGTGCGGAGGATCGTCGGCGCGGACGTGTGGAGGTACTTCGGCGGGAGGACGAGCGCGAGCGCGAGCGGGAGGTACGGCGGGCCGAAGGTGACCAGGAGCAGTAGGAGGTGCGTGAAGAGCAGCAGGAGCGCGAGGAGCACGTTCGCGGCGGCGCGCAGGGCCGCGGGGTCCTGTTTTGGGCCGGTGAGGCTCTTAGAGAAGAACACACGGGAGGTTTCTTCGATGGGCTGGAAGACCATTCGGGCAACCAGAGAACCTGGGGCGTGTCAGAATCAGCCCCTTCCCTCGAGCGCTACGATAAGACAAGGGCGTTCGTTTACCATAGTTTGAGGCAACTGCGTAGCCGCCTTGGTCCGCCAACGGACTTAGGCGGGAGACGAGGAATTTATCGCCTTCCGTGAGGAAATGCTTCACCACGGACTGCCCAGTCATGGCAGCCGATAGATTGAGCAGAGATGGGTCAAAGTACTTGGAAAACGTGCTGGCGGGGTTTGCATGTCAGCGCACAACCGGACGGGATGCGGGGCGGACACACTTGCCATGCACCTCCACGGTGACCCTCTTCGGCCAGAGCGCGGCACCGCCGCCATACGCGAGGATGTACGTCATAAGAACGGCGAGGCCATACGCAGCCTGCCCAGTGGCAAATGCGACCAAAGCCCACTCGGCGTCGCCGACCACAAGGACGGTAAATGCAACGGAGGTCTTCATGACTACGGCGATGCCCTCGGCTCTGACGCGAAGATCAAAACGTAGCTCGTTCTGCGCGCGGATGTAGAGGGGCTCGGAGAGGAGCTCAAGCGAGGCCGCGACAGCGTAGATCGCGACGCTCAGATGGAAATGCGGTTGAGCCGCGGTGGATGCGGAGGTGCTCGCGAGGTAGAAGAGCGTTATGAGGATGGCGGCGGGGATGCCGAGCAGGGCCGGGAGGACGGAGATGTTACTGATGAGTCGCGCCCCGCCTTTCGTGGCCTTTGCCTCTGGGGAGCGGAGGAGGGCATTGCGGACGCCCTCGCGCGAGAGAAAGAGGATGGTAGAAAGCAAGAGCTCGAACTGAATGGCGGCGGTGCCGAAGACCTGGGGCGAGACATAGCGGACGAGGGCCTGGTTGAGGAAGAAGGTGAAGACGCGAGAGAAGAACTGGAGCAGAACGAGGGATGATGCGGATGCGAGTGCGTTGTTGAGCAAGTCCGGCTTGGCTTCTGCACCCATCCTCGGTGCGTCGGACGGTGGGATGGATGCATAGGCGCCAGTTCCACGTACGGGCTACACACGGGCGTCTGAGCCATGTGACCGTGTCAGTGCCCACGCACCAATTTGCGACTATACTTAGTATTAGTAGTACTCCTACTACGTAGACGGGGGACCCACGTATTCGAACGCATGTGGTAAGTACCGCAGCCTCCTGACTCTGCACCCCGCCATCGTGCTGATGCAGGACACAGCCTACATGACAGACGGCCCATCTCTGAGAATCTATCCTCGCAAATACGCTTCCAGTTCGAGCCGGAAGCGCTCAGTCTGTCGGCGCCCTCTCGTTATTGGCCCTCCTTAGTGCCGCTGACGTCCGTGGGTCGACCTCGGTGCCTCATCTCGGAATGAAACCGAGGCCGCAATGCTCTTCTCATGTCGCCCGTGCAGCATCTCTCGCACATGTCGAATACGCTTGACTAAAGTTCTGACATGCTCATCCTTCGATCACGAGAAGTGTGGCCGCATCTGTCTCGTATACATTCCAGACACTGGCAGCGTGAGCGCAGCCTCAGCCCCCTCTCCCACTCGCCCCTCCAACCGTCGTCCGTCGTCCGTCGCCCTGCGCAACCCCATCCACATGCGCCACCCTTTCGCTAACGTCCAGTACTATTCCAACCAACTAGGTTTCGATGACGACACTTATGACTCCGAGGACGCTCCCTCGTCAATCGAGAAGGAGAAGGAGAAGCACCGCCGCGCCCTTGCCATCCCTGCGCGGAAGCCACAACCCCACCTTGCACACCCTCTCTCCCAGGCTCAGGTTGCAGCGACCCAAGTCGTGAAACGATCCCGCAGGCTGGCCGTATTACTCGGCGGTCAAGAGCCCGGATCCGCGCTCCCCACTTATCGACCAGGCTCTGTGGTAAACGGCTGCCTCGCCATACTGAGTCCGACCGAGTTGCTCGCGGTGCGCGTCGTCGTACGTGAGACTGCTCCGAGTCGCCGCCACCCTTCGCTGACGTACCTGCGTGCAGGTACACGGCTACATCAACATCAACGAACTCGCTGGCGCCGGACGAGGCCTTACGGAGGTACTCCACGAGGACCTCTACTCGTGGACCTCAGATAGCGATCCTCCCCTTCCTTTCAGGGTCCCCTTCAGGTACACCCTTCCTATACACTACACCGATCCCGTCTCTGGAGGCCAACGCCCGCTCCCACCCACCTACCATGCGTACCTGTCCGGCATCCCGGGCTTCACCGTCCATGTGTCGTACCACATAGCGGTAGATATGCTGTATACGAAACGCCAAGGCCCATCGTGGCGAAAGCGCAGGTGGTAAGCACATCGCGTGAGCCCTCGTCCGCCCGTCCGGAAGCTCACCCAGGGCCGCGGCGCAGCCTGCGTGTGCCGTTTCAATTGCAGCAGCTCACCCGCCCTGCCGTCAAGGGCCCCTTTCGCCTCCACCCAGAGCAAAGTGCGGCTAGCCCGCGCACACTGTTCACGTTCCATATGCAATCTAGACAGTCCAATCGCCCACCGATAGAGACACATGTCAGTACCCGCGTCGCACGTACACGACGGTTGATCAGACTTACGGAATGACGCCCTCGTATAGGTATTCCTACCGCAATCGCAAATCTGTAGCCTTAAGGAACCTATACCATTTTTCGTAACGTTATTCGGCAGCGAGGCAACCCTCTCGCCATTCCTGTGCTATTCGCTCTCGTCCTCGGCATCTTTCCACCCTCTCTCCTCGCCGTCGGAAACGTCCATCGACTCGCTACAGCGAGCATTTAAGCTCCGTCCCAGTGCGTCGGCGTGTCCCCTCCGGATGATTATCCAGAGGACCACAGCAGTCGACGTGGATCGTGCGGGTGTACCCTGCGTCGAGGGTGGTGTGGGTCAAGATTTCGCTTCGAAGAACATCGGGCAGGGTGTAATCCACAACGTCAGCCGTGGTACAAAGTCGATAACCTGGGCGGGTACTATCACGGTCGGTGCAGACATTGGGTCCGGTGGGTTCACCGCGAGCGGGCTGCGGGTCTCGGTGAGTGCAGCCATATGAAATGGGGAGCTGCTATGTAGATAGCCCCCCATGTTTGCGCGCGCGGCAGTCCGCTGACGTTGGTGCTCATGCTGTAGGACAGCATCGTGGTCTCTATCAAGCCGCCGGAAGTATCACGAAGCCGCTGGATGCCACTGTGCGAGCTGATAGCGGTGCGACTGACCACGGAGTCGTATGGCTGCTCCGCCGCGGTGCCCGTAAGCAGCGTCGCGCAGATGTGAGCCTGAGGGTGGGTGTGCGGAAAGCCATAGCAGGCCCGTCCCGAGTGCCTTTTGTTCTTGGATCAGCTTCTCCTGTGCGTGGCGGACTTTCACATTGACACGTGTATGGACTGCTGGAGGAGCCATCTGCTCTCGCTGTGGAAGGATGTGCCTCATGTATTGAGAGAACGACCGTATGTACTTCGGGGAATCCAGCCACTTCCAGGCTCTGGCATTACACTGTCCTTATTGCCGTGACTCAAACCGGCAAAGGAGTGAGCTGGTCGAGGCGTGAGCATGGGTAAGCCACGGCCCACGGGCAGGAAACGAGGCGAGGCGAATGGGCAGAGGGCGGCTGCATTCATGGGTGGGCAAGGAAGAGAAACTTAGCGCTGAGCAGTGTGGATGTGGCGATTCGGTGGCGATCGTGCGCGGCCGAGTCGGGCAAGCGCTGGTGCTGGGGGAAGATGGGGAGAACCGATCGTGCGCCAGCGCACACGGTCAACCGGCGGTCCAGCATATGGACAAGTCGGTTGTGAATCATGTTGTCGACTCCGCACTCGCGGGGTGGAGGAGCCGTGCGTGTTTGAGCCGGTCGCATGGCGGCACGGCCCAGCGCGCGCATTGGACGCTTTCCATCCACGCGCTAGTCTGACCGCAACAATTCACATGGCTGCACGTACGTACAAGCTGCCAGTGCACGCCTCGACGCGTCGATGCCCCGCGCTGCAGCCACAGAATATTGTGGCCGCGGCGTCGACGACCGAGCGAGACACCGCATCGAGGAGCCGGAGCGTGGGCCGACGGGCGAGAAGACGGGCGGTGGCGGAAGATGGAAGATAGAGTGTGCGGACGCACATGTCGCCCGGAAGTTGTGACTCAATGCCGAAGTGCAGTCCATATGGACCTCAACTTGGGCGGCATCTCTGCCCTAAAAGCTCGCCAGCCCGCTAACCAATGCATCCATCGACACCTGTGTGTCCCCCATGTCTGCGTCCGGCCTGCCTGCGTACAGGCCCGCCACCCTCGCCCGCTCGCCCGCCTCACCCGTGTACACGCCCGAGCCCCAAGCCTACGAACAGCGTCTCGCCCTCAACCGCATACGCGAACGACCCTCTACCGAGTTTGTGAAGCAGTCCAAAACCGGCGGCGTGAGTCTGCGGCTCAGCGAACAAGAGGACAACGCGAGCCTTCCCGTGTATGGGTGTGGAGACTCGGTCGAAGGCACAGTCGACCTAACGAAGCCGGAGAGCGCAAGCAGCGTGGAAGTCAGAGTGAGTAGCGTGTCTACTATGCGTCATGCGATGCTACCTACACTGACGGCCCTAGGTAGAGGGCAGCCTGCGTTTGAAGGAAATTGCAGAAGGTGGCACCACCTCGCACAAGCTATGTCTGTCCGTCGTCACGCTCTGGAACCGTGAAACAGACCGACGGCCGTGTCCTGCTTCCTTGTCGTTCAGTCTTACGCTTCCGACAACCTTCTCGGACGGCAAGGAGACCTACGTTAGTCTCCCCACTGCTCGTCGCGCCGTCCGTGCTTAACCGCTTTCGTGTAGCCTCTACCACCTACGCACCAAGCCCATCTGCCCGGTGTTCCTGGCTTCGACGCTACAATTGAGTATATAGTCTATGCTACAGTGCAGAAGTCCAAGACATCAACTCTGCTACGTCTTGGCAGCAGGTAAGTGCCGTGGCGACGTGAACGTAGCGAAATCTAATATTTGAACCATCCAGTACGGTGTCGACCCCATTCCTCTATCATCCTCGCTCTCGCCCAGCCGTCCCGCTCCCACGAGCGGTACGGCCGCCCGTGGCGCGCTACCCAACTTTCCTTGACTCGCCAGAATGGCGATGCTACAGGTCTCTGCTGACATCGAAGGTCTCTGGACTGAACGACATCATCACGATGGTTTGTCTCATAAATTTTCGCGAAGAATATGGCTCACCTCAAGCAGTTTTACGTTCCCGCCGCGCGGGTTTTCAGCTTGACCGAGCCTATTCCATTCTTTGTGTTGTTCGTGTCATCCGCGATTTCTCTCGCGGCCTTCTTGCCTCTGGGCCCCACGACCACACGGCTATCCGGCCGTCAGCCCACCCGCGTGCAGCTTCTCCGGCAGACAAACGTCGATGTCCGGTAAGTAAATTCTGCGGGACCGGCTGCTGTAGCTAAACGCGTCCCAGGAACGAAGTCGTCTTCGGTACCAAGACGGACATCTGGCAGACCATTGAAATTGGTGAAGGTGCCTTCAAGCACATGGTACGTCCCGCGCAAGCGAACAAGCTTTCCGCTGCTGATGAACGCGTGGCCGCGACAGGGAGACGGCCCTGACTGGGTCTGCTTCTCAGGCGAGCTTCGCGTCAAAAGTCAAATCAAGATTGGGGGCTTCAAGGCGGGCGGCCTGTCACTGAAGGATTACCTCGTCCTGTCGATGACACCGCCGGACCCCACGAGGACCGCGTTCAATGAGCTCCGCCAGGTCGTGCCCATCCGTCTGACCACGGACTCGTGGTCGAGCGATGGCGCAGGCCAGACCTTCTCCGCATCCGACTACTCAGTACCACACATTGCCCCCGAACATCGCATCTCTGTCGCCCCGCCCGCACCTGGATATCGCCGTCCATGAAATCAACACCTCGCTTCTCCTGCAATCCATTGGTCACTCTGCATCGCATCGCATATTATGCATCGCATCCCGCATCTCCTCGCCAATGTTTACCTACACACATAGGAGGAACATCCCGTAGCCACCGTACGTCGTCGTATAATCGGCCGAGCGTCGACGATATAATATACCTACACTGTAGCGATAATGCCCCGCTGATTTGGTCTCTTGCCATAGCTAGTAGAGCCTGCTGTACATTATCAGAGGTTGGATTTGCATCCAACTCAATCATCATGCAAATGTTCATACATGCCATCGTCGTATACCACACACTCATCCAGTCTCATAGCGGGAGTGACCATCGCGGAGTCGCCGATTGGTGGCGTCCTTTGTGGCGTCACTGGCAGTGGCGTCACGGTGGATGCATCGGGAGGATTCGCGGGAGACGCCGGCATGACAAAACACGTGCGGACGAGTCTTGAGTTTACTGTTTACGCAAGCGCTCGGCAGGCGTCCAGACTGGGACGACGACCACGACGAAAGACCACCCTCCTCCACCGCCTCGCCAACGTCGTCCTCCAGTCCAGGCTCACCTGGGACCCGCGTCTCCCTTCTTATATTCTACTCAAGCCACTACTCTACCTCAGCTCTAACGATACCCGCGCATAATCATGATCCATCTCCTCACCCTCTTCGCCCTCTGCAGTCTCGTCCTCGAAGGCCATTCTCATCCTGTCGACTGGTTGCGCAAGTATTCTCCAACTAGCGGGACAGACGAGAGCAGCTGGCTCTGGGGCTGGGCATGGGCTGCAGACGGCACTGTCTCTGTCGTCGACCGATCGCCTCCAGTGACCTTCCCTGCAAGGCCAGCGTCATTCGGCGCCGAGCTCAGCGATCCTCTCTTGGGATACGTTATACCCCTCACTTCTTTCACCGCCCCATGCGACGATCAAATGTCCAACTTCACCCTCAAACATCGCGCCGATCCGGTTCTAGGCTGCCCGCAACTTTGTGTACATGGTCCTCACGCGCCCGAGCCGAGCGAGTCGTGGATCGCCCTGGTACAGAGGGGCGGCTGTCCCTTCATCGAGAAAGCGCGGCAAGCACAGCAGCTTGGTGCGCGTGCTGTCGTCGTTGGCGGCGATAGTGACAACCCCGATGCGCTGCTGAACATGTACAGCGAACGTATGCGTTTCTCGCACTCTTCTAAGGTACTTAGCTGATGATGTCTGATTCAGGCGACTCGTCGGACGTCGTCATTGCTGCGACCTATATCCGCTACTGGGATTATGTCGAGTTGCTCGCCATGATCTCCGCATCGAACACTACGCACTCGGGCATGCAAACGTTGTCCCTCCTATTGAGCACGGAGTACTCAGCATGGGAATGGTACTCGTAAGCCCTGTTCTGCACGTCTGCTCGCTTACCTGACATTCCGTAACGCAGGCCGATTATCACCTTCATCGTCATCCTCCTCCTACCCTCCGTCCTCACGTTTGTCACCCTTCTGGTGCACCGTTACCGCATGTCGCGGCAAGCGCAGCGGGATCGCGCGCCGGAAGCAGTTGTTCATGGCCTACCCTGGCGAGTGTGGACCGGGACGGGCTGGGAGAAGCACGAAGCAACGCTTCCCCCGTCGGATCCTCACAACGTCCCTTCGTCACCAGACTGCGATCTCGAGCAAGGCCCGGATGACTCTGCACCCCACCCATCCACCTCACACGACGTCGATCTTCCCGAATGGGTTGAGCAGCAAGTAGAGTGTGCTATCTGTCTCGATATGTTCGCGAAAGGTGATCGTGTGAGGGTCCTTCCGTGTTATCACATGTTCCATATGGACGAAGTTGATGAGTGGCTGATACACAAGAAGAAGCTAGTGAGTGCTGTCCTCGTATTACGCTCCATTTTACTCAAAGTTTACATCAGTGTCCGGTCTGCAAAATGGACGTCACTTGCCCACACCCCCCACCACCTCATCAATCACATAGCGTGTCTCCTCACCCTGCGGAAGGAACCAGCGCAGATGATGAAGAGACTGCACGTGTGAGATCATCTACGCCTGTCCGCAACCCGTCACCTGCATCGGAACGAACTCCTCTCCTCCAGGACAATACAGAACGCCGGTACGAGGAGGCGTCATGACCGCGCTGAAAGCGCCTCGCGTAACGCTCTCTCACGAGGTCCTGCTCCGCTCACGCAACTGTGTTGTACGTGTACCCATACCTTATACTGTAACGATTAGCCCATGACCAGTACGTCTACCTGTACCTTCTCCCGCGGACGTTGGCGTTTGGAACGTTCGGGCGCTAGCTTGCCCTAATGTCAGCATTGAGCCTAACACTCCTCAATAGTTATTTCTTCCTGTCCACGATCAGTCCCTGGCCATTGGCCGCGCCTTCTTGATGCACCATCTCATCTCTGCATTTCAGGGTCCGGAGTCAAAGCCTCGGTATCGAGTCTAGAACCTTGCTGTTGCTCATGTCATCTATGGTCAATGCCCTCAGGTCATCTCAGCTGAATAGGCTGCCGATGGTCTAGGGCGGCATGGCGCATGCGATATTCCCCCTCCGCTCGGCTCTTGATCAACCACCTGAATATGCGGCTAGAGCGTCAGGTAAGACAATGCAGCCTCACAAGACTCCTCAATGCCATTGGACGCAGGCTCCTGTGGGCGACATGACAATACATGCGGGAGTCCTATAGACAACCCGTCATGCAGCCGCAACGAGGCAGTCAGATGTAACTGATTGCGGACAACACCTATCTAGTACGCATCGTCAAGCTCGATTATGACATTCAGCAACTCCAAGGGCAAGGTACGTATCACCTACCCACGAACAATCTCCGTTGAGAGAGGACCGTCGCGACACTCGCGTTCTCTAATTTTATTCGCGTTCCCCTAGACCGAACCTCAGAACGCTCCGGTAGGTGTCTCTCGCCCAGTATGGTATAGGCGCCCTTATTGTTGTCCATCTAGATGGAACCATCTTCCCACATCCGGACCTCGACTGCGCCACCGCAAGATTCACGCTCGATATTTTGAAAAGGCGGGCTGTTCGGAGGGGCGCATCGACCTCGGGGGCAACGTCCCGACACAATCAACATCAGATGAACCGTTGCGGCGGGGACATACGCGCAGAAGTGATTACAATTGTCTGCTGCAGCGTGGCGCCCATCAGCACGGCCATATCCTCTCCCACCTGCGCCCCCCTTATTGTCTCGCGATCTTCGAATTCGCCTTCAGGTAATCGGAGATGGGTTGCCTGACAAAAAAGACCTCTCGACTCGAAACTAACTCTCGGATGACTAAGCTCCTGTCTTCGACATTGTCCGCCTTGAAAGACTATACAGCGCTCGCGGTCGCAGGGGATTTATACCGTACGCTCCGCGCCCCCTTTGCCCTCTTCGTACCGACCGAGACCATCCTCTCCCTGCTGGTTTCCTACCTTCAGACTGTGCTCAAGTACACCACTAGGTGCGGAAACTTAATTCTGAGTACACAGACGCTTTACGCTAACGCCTTTGTGTGTGACAGGGAACGCACCACCGCCTCTCCCTGACACAGCTTCTACCTATCATCCGTAGAGCAGGCAATGTGCGAGGCTTTATTCTTCGAGGATCCTCAGTATCCGCATTCGACGTTTCCGAACCACATCGACATGGTCCGCGAGCCACACCTTTCATATACTGAGAGTGATATGACTCTCAATGCTTCCCGTATGTGCTGTGCATTCCTTTCCCGGAGAAGACTTATCTCATGGTGACGATAGGAACACGAATCGGCGGAAGCCATGATGATCTCCTACTGTCCCCCCACTCTTTGTTCGACTGCCCGCAAACCGAAGTCCCGCTGAACAGCTCTCCTCCCCTGCAGTCCACGTACCTTGTGTGGAACCCGGAGACGAGGGGCCTGGAGTACGCGAATCAGCTCTCTCCTGCCTCGCCGCTCTTCGGGGGTCGGAGCCGCCTCCTCTCCGAAGCATCCACCGCTTCTACCGCTTCTACGGACTCATCTGGTTTATACGGTGATGCGAGCGATCGCGAAGATGATGCGGAGGACATGGCTACCCCGCCAGTGCCACCGCCGACGCCTTTCTCTTTCAAGGGCGGCGACACCCCGGACATCGACTCAATAGAACAGTCCGAGGCCGCCCCGCTACCTGCTGCAGCGACAGTGCAATACCTGGACCGGCCGCCGGTCAGCTCTCGTGGCGAAGCCTATTGGAAGGGCTCCAAGGACAACCTATACAAAAGTCAGTTGTTCAATGTTTCCCTTCCACGCTTCAAATCTGACATGAGCGAATAGCGAAACCCTGCAAGTTCTATCATACGGATAAGTCTTGCCTCAAGGGTGATAAGTGCAACTTGTAAGTTTGGGTCGCAACACGAATTTCGCAGTGCTGACATATTCTGACAGTATACACGATGAATGGGACAACGTGCACCGTACGCCCCGGCCTAGGGCTGAAAGGCGTGCGGCGCCGGCCCCTTTGTCTAGCTTGGGCCGTCGCCGTTCAGATGGGCCAACCAGAGAGCCACATCCCGACACTCCGCGCCCCAGAGACTTCCCTGCGCAGAAGAGACCTGCTGAGGACGCCCAGGGAATGCGCAGTCCCAATTTCTATCCCATCACATGGCGCGTCATCGGTGGTGGGGTCATGATGGGTGGACGACGTGAGTGCCATTGTGGCCGTCTTTCAAATCGTCGCTAAAACAAATGAAATAGGTGAAGTCTGCCAGGACTACATGGCCGGTCGCTGTCACGAAGGTATCGACTGCAAGTATGCTCATCCCGGAGGTTCGCACTTTCTCAGTAATCAGTCCCGCCGGTGCTAATTGCCAACTTGTTAGGCGACGATGAGGTAGATCCGCTCAATCCCGCTCATTCGTACATGTCGCCTCTGTCACCGGTTCAAGAGGAGCCGGGGTACATGCCCTCACATGACCTATTCCTGCCTCAGGCCTCGCCCGCCTCTTCTGTTCTCGCCTCTCCGATTCTCTCCGCGCCTGTGGTTACTGCGCGGACCTCACATTTCGGCGAAGAGCGCCGTCGTCGGGGACGTAGGGCGAAGAAGCCGCTCACCATCATCCCTCCCCCCTTGCCGGAGGAGCCTGAGTTGGTCGCGTACTCTGCGCACCGGGTGCTGGACGGAAGCACGCTTCTCGAGTTGGAAGTCTCCCCGCCCCTAGCGACGGCATTGCCCGACCTCTCGCCAGATAACCTCGATGTGGCACGAACGCTCGTGCGGCCACTGTCCACTCCACCAAGCCTGCGTCCGAAACGCTCTCATATTGCGACGGTACGCCACGCTGCATATTCCATTACAAATGTCCTGTGCTCATACTTTCATTCTATAGCTGTTCGCTGCGGAGATGCCCTGATGACCCGTATTGAGCAGATTCAGCATGTGTCATCCACGCACCTACCTTCCCTTATGTGTCACCCTCACCGCACGATGATCCATGGGCCACATTACCCAATTCGACTGACCACATCACCCCCATTCAGATTCGTCTTATCTTCGCCTCCATACCCACATTTGCCCTCTTCGGCATGCATCGCATTAAAGCCCGTGAACCCACCCGCATCAGTGCGGCTATGTCCTTGTAACCCTTATAGACTTTCGCTCTTCGGGCACAGGCTCCTGTTATCCCTCTACTAGGTTAAGGCGCGGTAACTGTATCACTGTAGAACATTGTCCGTAGCATCAATTTATCAGTAGCGTTTATACGAACTGCGCGCAAACGCCTACCGCGTTGATGAGACTGAGCTTCGAGGTCCTGAAGGCACATCATGAGCAGGGTATGTACCGAGTATGTACCATCTTGCAAAAGATCGCGGGAGATGGCGTGCCGCGCCAGCAGAGAATTATCAGATAAGATATATTGGCCCATCAGTTCGTTGTCGTCCCAGAAAGGCGGAAGCAAGCAAATTCACCCCGGGAACGCCATCCGCACATCTTCCGACCTTGACATATATCTATTTGCTGAGCAGCTGTGCTTGCTCCTTCTCCCTCCTTTCTATATAGCCCCGCGCTTGCGCGTCCCCATTCCTCCCTTCTTCAATCCCCATCCTCGCGCTGGACATGTCCAAGGATCCGATCTACGTCGACTTCTCGTTGCCACTCTCTGAGCTCCTCCACAAGGGCACCGCCATCGCCCACGAGGAGGTAGAGAAGAGCCAGGGAGCAGCATGGTTGGTCCGAGGTGAGCTCGACCGGGAGGAATACGTGCGGTTCCTCATGATGCTCTACCACGTCTACGAGTACGTCTTCATCCTGCGACCCTGGCAACTACGGCTCTCTGATGGCAGGTTCTATAGCACGCTTGAACGTGGCCTTGAGCAGCACTCGTCCCACCCTGTGTTGTCGTTCACGTACAATCCCGCCCTGCTGTCGCGCGCACCCGCACTCTCAGCCGACATCGCCCATTTCCTGCAGACAAGCGAAGCAGAGTGGCAACGGCACCCTCTGCACGTGGAACTCATAGCCGACCCCCCTCCAGCTCTTTCGCGGTATTCCGGTCGTCTCAAGGAGATCGTGTCGTCTGAGGACCCCTCTACTCTGCTCTCACACGCATACGTACGCTACTTGGGCGACTTGAGCGGTGGCCAGATCATTCGGAGTAGGGTCTCCAAGGCGTATGGCCTCGAGGATGGCGCGGGCGTTAGCTTCTTTGACTTCAAGGCACTGGGTGGCACTAGTAATGCCACTATCGGTGACATGAAGAAGATCAAGGAGTGGTATCGCAACAATATGAATACGGTTGTCGGCGACAACCAAGAACTGAAAGGCGAGCTCGCTCCATGTTCGTTGTTCTGAATCCTACTCATGCTCAATCCGTAGCGGATATTGTTGAGGAGGCGATCACTGCGTTCGAACTGAATAGCGGGCTCTTCGCTGCTTTGCGTGCCCCGTCGTCGTCGTCGCTGGAGAAGTCTACTCCCGCACTACCCCCATTGGGGGAGCCCGGTACACCTGTCAATGGCAGCTTCGACAAGCTATCACGGGGCGGTGAATCAACCGTTCTGTACGAAGAGAAGAAGCGGGCGGAGCAGAAGACTTATTCGGTGTCCGCAGTCGTTGCCGTAATTGCTGCTATGTCGCTAGCACACTTTGCCCTGGTCGTGGGCGGGTTCACCGGCGAGCGCGGTATAGCCAAGCTGCAGATGCTGAGGGACTGGTTGTTTTCGCACTAGGCGCGGTTGGCGCATGCACATGTCGACATATCTGCTATCACGTACTGCACTTTCGGGCTATTGGGTTCTGTAACACATACTATTCGCTATCGCATTACTACTGCATGACGTTGTAAGCCTCATGTTGCCGGCCGTGGATGTAGACTCAGCTGGCGTACAACACAAACAGGTTGACATGACCACGGTGGAGCTGCTACGATCGAACGATCGAGATTTCGCTCGTGTGCACCCTGAGCGCAGATCCACCATCGAGATTGCGTTTCATAGATTCTGAAATCATCCCTCTAACTCCCACTCCAATTCGCCGTCATCGCCCAAGCCATCCCAAACCACTGCCGGGCAACATCATCACAATGTCTTTCAAACGACGACGCATTTCTTACGAACTAGGACCAACGGCGGGCCCTCGGAATGCGCGCTGGGATGCACGCAAAGAGACCGCCGAGGCACTCCTCGACGGTGGTCTCCCCTACTCAAGGTAACGAGGTGGCCCTCTCCAGCAACAACTGTTCTCAACAGTCTTTGACCCGCAGGAAACTCTGCGGTCACACTGAATGCGTGAATGCGCTCGTGCTGTCCCGTTCGGGGCGCTGGCTCGCAAGCGGCGGAGACGGTGTGTCACTCGCTGTCTGCGAGACGCCGCTCAGTTAATCTGTTGTAGATCCCCACATACTACTCTGGGACTTCCATCAAGGCGACCTGAAGGAGCCGTCAAAGCGCTTCCTTGGCCACAGGGTGTGTTGACATGAGTCACTTACAGACACCTGCTGGATCATTGACATTCCTTGCAGACCAACGTCTTCGCCCTTGCATTCTCAGCGTCGAACAAGTATCTATACTCGTAAGGCGCGCTGTAGCAGATCCACTGCTATCTATTGATGCGCTTCGCTCAGAGGCGCGACCGACCGCACCATTCACCGATACGATCTAGAGTATGCGTGCACTGCCAAGGATCCGCCGCACGCTCTGTACCTAGCTAACACCACTGATTTGTCGCACAAGGTATCTAGTCCCACACCCTCCGTCTATACATTCTTATCTATCGCAGGACAGCGTACTGGCCCTATCATGCCACCCGCAACAGGACGAGATCTTCCTCAGCGCGAGGCAAGTCTCCGTTTCCCAAATCATCTCAGCTTACATGTAACAACAAGCCAGAACTGACGCCTCGCTTCAGCGACGACGGCTGCACCATCCTCCACGACATGCGCGCGGCGAGCACGCTGACCCGGGCCCAGGGCACGCTGCAGCACGACGCGGAGATGACGTGCGTGCAGTTCCACCCCGAGATGGGGCACATCTTCGTCACGGGCGACATCCGCGGCGAGCTGTGCCTGCGGGACACGCGCATGGCGTTCGGGCCCAAGAGCCGCAGGCTGAACAAGGGCGTCGTCCGGAAGGTGCGTTGAGGTTGGCACACGCTGGGATCGGTTCCTGACGACAGTGAGTAGTTTGTGACGACCATTACGAAGCCCACCATGCGGCACCTCAGCAATCCTGAATTGAGCAGCGTGACTTTCGATCGAACAGGTGCCCTTTCTTCCTGGTTTCGTTGGCCGGTGGTTCTTACTGACAGTGAGAACCAGGGACAAAGCTAGCCGCGACGATGGCGGTGCGTATCATGTTCGTCTCTTCTCAGGTGCCCGCCCATCAAACCTCCCAGCTCTTTGGTCCGACGATATACAAAACCTCAGACCGGTATCCCATCGCGGTTTGCGCAGCAACCACGCTCCCCGATGGCTCCCCTATCCCTGAAGGTGAACGGACCTACGCCGACTCATGCACCATCAAAGTGAGTCGGTTATCACGCTACGCCCATCACGTTGAACGCCGACCATTGTATAGCACGGGTCATTTGGGGGTGGTGGCCTTGCCGACGATCCTTACTACTGTGCTGGCTCAGATGACTTTCGCGCCTACATGTGGAAGCTTCCTCCACCCGTAGAACTCGCTTTGCGGAGAAGAGAAGTGAGCATGGATGATTGGTCAAACGAGGACCCGAACACTGTCGGTGCGCTTCGTTGGATCCCCTTTGTCGTACTATGTATCCCTCACGCGCCACCCCGTGGTAGCATTTGCTGAATCCACATCCGGCCCGCGCCACATTCCCATCATGCTCTCTCGACCAACAGCTCGACTCGCTGGGCATCGCTCCATCGTGAACACAGCGCTGATGCACCCTACATTCCCCGCAATCCTCACAGCGGGCATTGAACGTAACATACTTCTGCACTCGCCGACCCCAGCCACGCCGTTCATGCCATCCAGCTCGCTCTCGGTGACGCCAGCCGAAGTGCGGGCACTCCCTGCGGAAGAAACACCCGAGTCGAGGCTGCTGGCGAGCAGGGCCCGTGGGACGTCACTCAGTATCTGGGATGATGAACCCGAAGACGACAGCATGAGCATTGCGTTATTCGATCAGTGCGTGCCGTCTATGTTCTTCACGTGTCTCTGCCATTTGTTCTACTGCAGGATCCTACGGCAGGAAAGCGGGGCGGATGTGTTTCAGGAACGAATATGGAGTGACGATCAAGACGACGATGGGGACGAGGACGAGGACGAGGCTGAGGATAGGGATGAGGATGAGGATGAGGATGAGGACGACGAGGACGAGGACATGTATGAGACCGTGGCGTACGTCGACGCGACATGACATGACGGTAAACCATGCTATCTTTGGCAGCTGTCGCTGGATAAGCACCAATGAAGAGAAGTACAAGGTAAGGCTGCCTTGGATCATTCTTCGCTCTGGCTCACTGACCAACTCTCCAGGTGTCATTGTCGGGATTCTCGACGTGTTGTGAGAGAACCGTTCAATCGGCGGAGCGATAGGCGATGCGGAACCATCCGCTCGTGACTACGTTGAGTTGCCTTCGAACACTGTGCGAGCTGGCGTGCACGAACAGCTCGCGGCGGGCCAATGCCATTCACAGGAGCATGCAACATCCTCAGATGGTACGTGGCGACGGCGGGCGCGTCGGTGGCTGCATGACGTCGAGTGAGCCGTGGTTGACGTGCCGGCCGGCCTGCCCGCAAGTTGAACATAAAAACGACCGTCGCCTGCCTTCCTGCCCCTTCACCTCTTGTCTCGTTCCGCCATCATCCCCGCACAGCAGCCCGCCGCGTCCATCGCTTCCCGCCCACCGCACTCATCACAGCTCAACCTCAACCATCACACGTCGCCCGTCACCATGGCGGGTGCCAGTCCTCCCACCATACCTGACACGCTCGACATCCTCTACTTCGGTACTCTCCTCACTGCCATCCTCTGGTCTTCTCGCCATGACACTCGCACCGCCATCGTCTGTCTCGCCGCCCTGACGGCGATGGGTCTCATCACTCCCTTCCTTGGTTCACCCGCCCCGGGCCTCGTCCACATCATCTACCTCGCCGTCGCCATTCTCGCATTCTGCCTGTCAGACTCAGATGGCACCAAGCTAATCACTGTCACCCCGCCGTTCTCTGTCAGTGAAAGGCTGGCATCGGTTGGTACTGTTCTGGCATCGGTCGGCAGAGCTCTGTTCGGCATTCTACGCTTACATGCGGCGTTCTTGCGCATCATCTTCGCCGCCATCGTCCTTGTCGACAGAAGCGTCGTCGGGGTCATCCGAGGCGCACTCTACATTGTCCGGACCACCTTTTCCGTTGCCAGGGGCGGCCTGCGCATCGTAGCAGTCACCGTGCGAGGTACCTTCTACGTCGCTGCGCTCATCCGCCGCTTCGTCTGCATTGTAGCTAGGAAATGCCTCTGGACTATCTCTGTGTCTATTAGGTGCATCTGGGCTCTTCTTGCAGGCCCGGCGTTGGTTACCAAAGCTCTGACGATTGGATCTCTCGCCTTGCTTGGCGATACTCTCTGCTTCATCGCGGTGACCATCCCTGTCATCTTCAGAGCCATCGTCTATGCAGGCACGATCACCAGCAAGCTCCTCAGGGCCGCTGTTTACGCCTCGGCCGTCGTTAGCGTCTCCATCGTCGCTGTTAGCAAACGTGTCTTGTCCGCCGCTAGCAAGTGCATGCTAGCGATATCCAAGCTTGCATCACCCCGTGAGCCGGAGCACGCTCACATCGTTCGCATCGTTCTTTGCCCGGACGACTACGCCCTCTGTGTGCCTCACACTCACACTGTCACTCGTGGTGCATGGCCTCTCCTGCGTGGTTTCGATACTGGAGTCTTGCTTGCACTGGTCGTCATCAACATCGTCCGGGATGTACTCCCAGCCACCTCGAACAAAGTCATCGGCTCCATATCCAACCTGGTCGCCGAGGCGTACTTCTGTCCTGAGCTAGCGCTCAGCATCGGCGTATCCGCAGTGGGGTACTACACCGCAGCACCACTCGCTCTTGCCGTGTTGAATGTGCAGGACGTCTCCAACTTCGTCAAGCGTAGCTTCTCTGTAAGTAACGTCACCGTATTCCTGCTGGCTCCCAATCTAACGCATATACATGTCAGGGCATTCGCAACATCTGCAGCCGAGTCATGGTTGAGATATCCGTGGCTGCTGCAGTGATCCTTCACTATATCTGGGCTGTCGACGTCAACAACATGGTCTCGGCGGCTACAAACCTCTTTACGGTTGATGTTCCCTCCTCTTCCCTGAAGCTTGTACCCGGTGCCGTCAGCAAGATGATCAAGCACACTGTTCCGGTCGTCGCTCGTCGCCCTCTGGGAATCTATGCGATCAGCCCTCGTTGGCTAGAGGCTCTACAGACTCGCTTGTACTTGCGGTTCATCCCACGCTCCCTGTTCGCGACAGACTACTTCCGGATTATTGCTCGTCAGTTTGACATTCCTGGCGCTCTTGCTATGGCCATCTCGCGCCCTCGCGCCCTCGCTGTGGTGAAGAAACCTGTGGCGATTCGTCGTACCTCGAGGCTCGTCGTTGAGTTCGTCAATGACGGTGGGGACCTCCCTGTGACGGTCTTCGTCTACAACCTCAACGCTCGCTTGGAGAAGATGCTTCTAGCAGCCATCCGTGTGTCTGGTATCCCTCGCAGCTTGTTCGCTACGGACTACTTCCGTATGATCGCCAAACAGTTCGCATCCCCGACTGTCTTGATGCCGCTCATTGGTCCAGTTGCTCG